>PVJO010003839.1:0-117240 GCA_004026905.1 Hystrix cristata
CAGTATGGGACTCCTTTTATTGAAAGGGACCCAGTGAATGACAGTTAGGAAGCCCAGTAATGAAGTCCCTCTATGAGCTTCATGAAGAAAATACATTGGAGCAGAATGGAGCAGATGCTCAGTCTATATTTGTGTACTTCAAACACACTGAGAGCCTAAAGCTAAGGGTTCTTATTGTTCAATGAAAGGTGCAAGCAGAGATGAAACAGCTATAAATACAGGAAGCAGAGTGCTACAGGTTCTAGAAACCATTTGGTTGGAATGCATTTAAAAGCTCCAAATAGTAATACTTACAGTCTTGCAAAATGTGTGGCTGTGGGAAGGCAAAGAACTTCAAAATATATGTCCTGTATTTTCAACTGTGCAAACAAAATATCAGTTGGGAACTACTGGGGCTTCTACAGCAAAATAAAAGCAGATTTCACTGGGGTTTTAGTTCTGTATTGCTCGATCACATTTGTCCTGCCTACGATGAAACATTTCTAAACAAAATTTTAGGTGATACTTTGTAATCGGTGCCTCATAAATCTATTCTTGTGTTCATGTAAAATAAATGAATTTTCAACCAAACTGAAGCCACAGTACTCCTCTTACTCCTAGGGGAAGGATGCACTTCCTTTTGTTTGGTATGACTAAAATATCCTTTTAAAATCACCTTATTTCAGATTAAGATTTCTGAACCTCAGCACTCCTGACATTTGGGCTGGAGAATTCTTTGCAGAGTGGGCTGTCCTGTGCACTGTAGGATATTAAAAAGCATCTCAGGCTTTTCAGTAGACATAAAAATCAACCACCTCTCACCAGTTATAACAACTAAAATGTCCTAGACATTGCCAAATGTCCTCTGGAGGCCATGATTACCCACTATTGAGAATCCATTGCTCTGGACCTATTATATTCTTCTTTAGGATCTTGTGAAATTTAGTTCACCCAATCTATTTTGAAATCCTAAAAGAAAGAATAGTACTATGTGGTGAAATGCAGATTTCTATCAATTCAATTACTACAACTTTTGAAAAATTTAAAAAGAAAAGATAGCTTTAAAAAATTAAAATCACAACTTCATTGGCAATCAAAAATGAGAAAATGCTTCCATATGAATTGAATTACTTAAGCTAGCAGCATTGAGTATTCAACAGAAATAATAACTATAATCTACAAAGTGTATATCCTTCAAAACGTGCTGTATATGATAAATACATACAATTTTATCTGTCAATTAAGTATTTCATTAGCATGCTGCTTTCATTGCTTAGCAGTCATCTTTTATTCACTGGATAATTACTTACTTGGCATGTTTTATCTGGTGCTTCTGACTGGTAATGTACTACAAAAGGCTGTCGTAGCTATTATACACGTAACATTGGTTTTTACTTTCTTTTTCACACAAAGAAGACCTGCATGAATCCTGAGATGTAAGAACGATCTCTTTTCATACTCCATAAATGTACCAACACCTGCCCACTGTTATAAATAAGCTTAATTGGACTGGAACATAATTTGGCCTCATGTCAAGAGCTACCATTTCTAGGACAGGACACATCCTATATTTAGGAGGGTATTTTTTTCCCAACAAGAAAGTAGCACAGATAATTACCTCACAGTAGGTAGTTTTTCACATTCTCTTATTGAGGATTTGATAGCTGGCACTAGTGCAGGCAACATCAGCTTACTACCTGCCCTTGTTACGTCCGAAGGTGGACTGTGACCTGTATGGGGACCCTTGTCCCTACACCCTCAAGGTTATTTATGTCTTAGATCAAAGATTTTATTTGGTAAGAAGGTAGGTTACAAAGTAATCATATGAAAGCTCTTGAGAGCTCTTACGTATGTGTTAGTAATTTTAATAGTATGCTCTATGTAGCAAACCATTGAATCCAGAGAAGGGAATAGTCACTGTAGGGTCTAAATTACCAAGTGACTTTTTTTTTTATTGTTACAATATGCTGAACATAACTTTATTCAAGTTTGTTTTTGTTACCTGACCCAGGAATATTTAAAAGATACTTTAGTTTATAAAAACTTACATCTCTAACCAGGTGACTTTTGATTAAGATTATCTTGAAAAATGAACAGAATGAAAACTTTCAAATATGTGGAATAGTGCAGCAGGGCACAGAAGAGACCATACTGAGTGTTCAGGTTGGGGTCATGGGGAGTAACACGCTCTTCATTTTTAAGTGCTTTTTTTGGTAGGTGGAATAGATGGATAAATTAGAATTAGGGTGGTTGAGGTTTTAAATGTTGGATTTATTTATTCTTTAGGAGAAAGAGAGACACTTTTAATGCTTCTAGAAGAGGAGGATAATTTAAACAGAGCAGTGTTTGGATGAGATGAATCTGCTAGTAGTGCACAGTAACGAAATGATAAAGCCTTAGCAAAAATGATAGCATAGGAAAGGAATGTAACATACAAGAGAAACATGCAAATATTAAATTTATCTTGCATTTCCCCCTAAATCATCTTAAGTGAGGAGTAGTTACAGCAGGATTTGCTCTTTCAATCGCTCCTACTATGCTCTAATTTTTAGTGTTAGTTTAAGTAGATAGAGTGATGCCTCTTCTCGATTGCCTCGTCCCCAGCAATAGGGCACCTGCTGCCATCAAAGGCCACCTTGACTATCACTTTTCTCTGAGAATTGCCCTCTTCTGAAGAAAACTACTTTGGAGCCCAAAAGTTCCTGGGGGAAGTGTATGTGGACTACGAATACCATATGCTCATCCCAGCCTGGGAACATGTGAAGGGTTCTCTGCTCCAGAACTCACCAGAAAGATGGCTAATGCCTAATTGTGACAGCAGTATCAAATTTCTTCTGTCAAAGTCTGCATCCTCACCTTCTACCAAAGTTGTTGATCCCAACCTTACTCCCTGGTAAACCTCATGCATAAGAATCCCCCATCAGAGTCTTTTGACTGGGGAATGCCTGCAAAGGAAGGCATCAAGAGTGGTTTGAGGAAGCAGACATTGAGATGCATGAGGAGCTTTCACACTCATTGTCCCATTGCCATTGAGGCCCTTACAGACCACACTATTGAACACACATAAATCAGGATGAGGTATTGATGGGATGAAGTGTGTTAACAAATGGATCTGACACTTCAGAAATATAAAGGGAAGAGTAAATATAAGGGCAATAAAGAATGATCTTTACTGCTGCTTTGGAGAGAGAGCAATGAAAAGTTGAAGACAGTGAAATACTAATTAAATACTAATTATGAAAGTCAGGAGATCTTCTTAGTATAGAAGCCAGAGTACAAAGAAATCAGGATACGAAAAATAGGACTTAAGAAAAATATACCATAGCGCAGATAAGCAGAAAGTTAAATTGATAACATAGGCAGGGTCTTGGTCTGGAAAGAGTGAGATCATGAGTGTAGGGTGAAGATGTCTGAGTGATGAATGTTAATATCTTGAATTACTGCTTTCCGTGAACCTTTGAGCTTGCAGGCACAATCCATTCCCCTATGTTGAGGTCAGCTTCTTCCCCAATCTTCCTGGAAAATCAGGCAGAAAGCAATACCTTCTGAGTGATGTTTTGTCATTCTCAGGATTGTTCCTCATTTCTCCAGCAGATCAAATAGCTATGCTTGAGTCACAGTGTCACCTGAATGGCAAATGGGAGAAAAGAGGGAAGAAACTAGGTTCCAGAGGATGTATAGAACCTACTTAGCATGTACTATATTGGCAGAAACTAGAATAGTATTGGAATTGAACTCTGGAATCTTTGTTTAAGGTGAGTAGAACAAAAAGTTGAGTGAGGGAAGTTTATAAATATGGGAATGCATTTATGGGATTTAGGACTCAATAATCTGAGACAGAGATGATACTAACCTGCTGTATAATGAGTCTTATAAACTTGGAGAAAGTGCCAAATAAATTGTGAAAGTGACTATGAAAGACAATAGGAGTAAACAAAGTGTAGAGAAGTACACATGCCAAAATAAGTATATTACATGAAGCTGAAGACCCTCTAAGGACTTCCAGGGGAAATTCTAAAGGACAGTCTGCTTACAATAGGAAAAGTAATGGGACCGTGAGGAGTGTGACCATGAATGATGACATATCAACTTGACTGGATTAAGAAATGCCTAGCAGATTAGTAAAGCAAGGTTCTGAGTATGTCTCTGGGGTATTTCTGGAGATGACTGGCATATTGTAGGCTGGCAAACTCAGGGAAAGAGTCACCTTGATTGTGGGTAGCACCATCCAATAGGCTTATAGACCAGATGGAGTAAAAGGGAAAGGAGGAGGATGTTGGCTCCCATTTGAAAAGCCCCATTCTGAGTAAGTATATCTTTTGCTACTGCTACTGGATAAGAGCAGGATGTAACCCAAACATCAGATCCGGCTTCTTCAGCCTTTCAACACAGACTCATGCTAATGACTCTCCAGAGAGCCTCCATGCCTCTGGTCTTGGACTAGGGCTGGATTCCTGTGGTTCTGTGATGTCCAGCTTCTTGGGCTGAGCAGATACTGGGTCATTTGGTCTCCAGTGTGCAGACAGTTATTGTGAACTCTCCTGCTGATCCTGCAAGCGTACCTAATAAACAACATTACATATACAGAATCCTGATCAATACAAGGGGCATCAGAAACCAGCACCATTTGGAAGCTAAGTGGAAGCTGTCATCTGTGAGCTATGACTGATGGTAAGAAATGTTGTCATTGAAATAGGTTCACTACAGCAAGGAAAAGTAACAGGATTCTAAAGTAACAAGTGATGAGGTTTCCATTGTAGTAGGAAGGCTTAACCCACAGAAATCTCTGGAGATAATCCATAGTACCTGGCATCTCTAGAGGCCAGACCGAATGCCTGTAGGTCAAAAAGGGTATTGCTAAATCTACACAACCAAAAATCAATGATGGATGATGAGGAATTTGAGTGGTAGACATCCCAATAAAAATGTGGTTGCTTAAATTATGGACCTGGATCAGTTTTCATACCTGAAACTTAGTAACTTCTTCCCAGGAATCTGAAAGCCAGGACCCGTGACACCATAGCAAGCAAAGTCCTGATTCCTCTCTTCTTCCCAAAAGGAATCAGTTTATTCTTGAAGTGATATACTAGAGAAAACAGAGTACTATAACCTTTTAAGTCCTCTTGGTCAAAGGTCCTGACTCCACTGATTCAGAGACCTGAATAATAAGTTTGGGCTCCTTATAGTGGTACATATGAGGGCCAGCTCACAGTGGGTTCACTGCTGCTGAGTCCATGGTTACAACGAGGGGTTACTTCCTCAGTCTCAAACTGTATAATTTGAATGGCATATTTTGTAATTTGTATAATATCTCTGCCATTGATTCTTCAGTTAGAAATAGAACAGCTTTAGTGTTGAGATATCACATTAAAGTTCCTAAAATCACCACCTTCCCTGTATGTGTATGTGCACACACATGACCACACACACACACACACACACACACAGAGAGAGAGAGAGAGAGAGAGAGAGAGAGAGAGAGAGAGAGAGAGAGAGAGAAAGGTTAATATACCAACAACAATATTCAGAAGGAGATGGCAGAACATCCAGAGTACAGGTGGGCAGTCCCATCGTAGCTTCAATTAATTTTTCTATGTAGCCCTACAAAACCAGATGATTCCTGGAAAATGATATTGAACTTTTGGAAACCAGTAGTAGCTCCAATTTTAGCTGCTGTGCCTGATGTGGTAATTTTGTTAGAGAAGAGCAACACAGCCTAACATATATTGTGTGCAGCCACCGATGCAGTGAAAGTGGGGGCTCAGTATCATGGACGTGCTAAGGCATTTTTTCAAGGAACAAATCATCACATTTTGTGCTTTCATCATAGTGAAGCATCGCTTCTAGTCAGCATCTTTTCCACACTTGGAAAAATTGCTCTGACTCATATACAAGATTGCATGGAAGGTGACTAACTTTGAGTGACTCTAATAGAAAATTTTCTGCATCAAATCCAGGCTACAGTGTCAATTGGTCTGATGTTTGGGTTACATTGCCTGGCACGGTCTATGGCACTATAGCTTTATGAGGCAATGGTGGTGTGTGTAATTTTGGCAAATCTCAATGAGATAATCATAAGTCAGACTCCTGGGGTCTGGAGAAAAGCAACACCTCTTGCACAGTAATACATGCCTTAAAAAAATTCTTGGTGTTGTACTGGCTTTGGAGAAGATGGTGACTCTGATCTATGGGTCATAATATGATCATGTAGCCAGAACTTCTCAGAATAAGCTGAGTTCTTTCTGACTCATAAACTTCTAAGGTTAAGTGGGTCCAGCAATAGCCCATTGTAAGAGAGAAGTGATAAACCAGGACTGAATACAAACAGAGCAGGAATACACAAATAGGCTGTATGAATATGTAAACCAGACTTCAATTTCCTCTGACATATTGGTAACAACGACTGTCTCAGCTCACATCTATGACTATGGAATGGAAGGGGAGCATGTTCTCTGTTGGCCAGTTGATAAAAGAGAAAAATGTCTAAGTGTGATGTATGGATGGGTTGGCTTCGTTGGTATAAGTCAGTAATTTGATTTGTGGTGCCTACATTTCAACCTCACTCAGAGGTGACAGTGGTGAGGGGGAAATCTAGAAAACTGGAACAATTTTAGCCTTTGTATAGGTCATCTATGTGGTCAGGATGGAGAAGAAACCAGAGACAAGATTATACATAAATACCATGCTGCTGGGCATGGTGATGCATGCCTATAATCTCACCACTCGGGAAGCTGAGGCAGGAGGATCACCATGATTTTGAGGGCAGCCTGGGCTACCTAGTGACCTCAAGGTCAGCCTGGACTACATAGCAAGACCCTGTCTCAACCAACCAAAAAGAAAACAAAAACACCAGACTATATAGAGACACATAGGAAGTAGGAAATTATTTGAACAGTTGTTTAGCACAATGGAAGAGAAAAAAATGAAGACTGGAGATGAGGAAGTCTAGGGTAAAGTATGTGGATGGATCTGTGGTAATAAGCATGAAATGTGAGGATGTTTGTATTGCATACCAATGTCTTGCAGATCACACAGCATCCACAACAGAAGCACTAAACTCTCAAGTAGGCAGAATGACTCAGTGAGTGAGCCTAGCCAGACTGAGTTATTGGCCAAATGCTGGCCGAATGGATGCACAAAACGATAATGGTGGCAGAGATGGAGCTCACTTATAAGTCCAACAGCCTGTCTTCCCACTGACTGTGTCTGGTCTAGCCTGTGCAGAAATACCTGGACTTCAGAAGACCAAGCAGCCACTGGGTAACAAGTTGACATCACTGGTCTTCTATCTCAGGAGCATTAATTTATTTTAATGGCAATGTGACACATGTTCTAGCTATGGGATTGTCTTTCCTGCCATCAAGGTTTTTAGTAAGTATAACAGTTTGGGTCACTAACATGGAATCTTACCTCACATCATATCAAAAAGTCTATATTTAAAGAGGTGCAATGATGAACATATGATCAAAAGATGGACATGTTCCACCGTTACTATAGCACCCAGAACTGGCCAGTGTCAGAGAAGTGGGATACTGAATGAGAGGCATGAGCTTGGATATGATGCATTGAACGGGTAAAGGACTGCTGTATGGTACTCTGGTTTCAAGCATTAGACTATATGGATCTGGGTCTATTTTGGAGAAAGTCCCATGTGCAGCTGAGAAGAATGTGTATTCTGATGTTGTGGGGTGGAATACTTTGTATACATCTACTAGGTCCATTTGTTCAAGAGTTTGGTTTAGTTCTGATATTTCCCTGTTGACTTTTTGTCTAGTTGATCTGTCTATTTGTGACAGTGGGGTATTGAAGTCCCCTGTTACAATCGTATTGGTGCTTATTTGGTTTTTCATGTCCATCAATATTTGTTGTATATAATTAGGTGTGCTGGTATTAGGTGCATATATATTTATGATTGTCATCTCTTCTTCTTGGGTTATTCCCTTTACAAGGATGTAGTGACCTTCTTTGTCTTTCTTACTGAGTCTTGGCTTGAAATCCACTCTGCAAATAGAATGGCTACCCCTGCTTTTCTGTTGCATGAAACATTGTTTTCCATCCTTTGACTTTCAGTCTATGAATTTCTTTTTGAATTAAATGTGTTTCTTGTATGCAGCATATCGCTGGGTCTTGCTTCTTGACTCATTCTGCCAGTCTGCTTCTTTTGATTGGTGAGTTGAGACCATTTACATTGATGGGAACTAAGGAGCAGAAGTGAGCATTGACCTACTGACTACAATCTGTATTTCCCATCTCTACAATATTGTCTTCTGCAGATTTAGAGAACTTTGTTACAGAGAGGGAAAAGACTCAAGCGTTACATGAAAGTTTACTGACTGTGAGTGGAACCCAAAAGAGGAAAGAGCCTGATAAATATTAATCTTAGCTTCCACCTGGTGCTTTAGGGTTCTTCTTGCCAAGACACCAGCAGGTGGGAAAAGATTTAGCCACCTGGCAGGGATAATTGACCCAGATTATTAGGAACAATTTATTATATTCTTACACACCAGGACTGAGGAGGAATCTTTTTGGTACCCAGTGGTCCACGTTGTCCACTTCACTGTCTCCTGATACTCTCTTGGCCAGTTTTTATAGTAGATGGACAGATGTAATAACCATGACCTGAGAAAGGACTGGTGGCCAGAGACTGACAACTCGGAAGGATGAGCATCTGGAGCATGACTGTCAGGTAAACCACCCAGTCTCGCACTGATGCCCGCTGAATATAAGCAGAATCTAGAGTGAATAGCAGACGAGTGACATGAATACTTTGAGATCAACTGGGTAAGTGTGCGTAGAGCTCAGCGGACAAACCTTCCCCGCTTCTGTTTCTGTGCAAATCGAGAGGACTATCAGAATCCTAGAGGAGCAGAGCGGTTGAAGGGCAGACAGTGTTGGATACTACGGTGTACCATCCACTTCTGATTTCAGCACTAAAGAACTTGCTCTCCCAGATGCTAGTAATGCAGTTATTTGCTCTTTCTTGTCAATTGTCACAATAACACACTCTCCCCAAGTTCAGTCTTCAGCTAGCCTATAGCTGATGTGGAGCTGGCAGTGGAGAGTATGAGGCTTGGTGTCTGCTGCAGTTCAGGAGCTCTCTGAAGGGCGATCTCAGTTTCTTACTCCAGTGTCAGGGGCCAAAAGCTTCTACTTTGAGAAAAGCCTAAGATACGTCCGATGTAGTTTCCCGCTCTTTGTCTTGAAGCATCTTTACACGTAATCAGTTTTTCTTTTTTTTTAAGCTTGCTTAGAAACAAGCTGCAGCTAATATCCTTATTTCAGTGTCTTGTTACCAGTGCACTCAGTCAAACTTCTCCCTCCAAAAATAATGCTTTCTTCCCTTCCTTTTCCATTCCAAGAGTGGATTCTGAGTCTGTCATAAATTGCGGTCAACTTCTTCAGCAGCAGATTTCAACAGTTCGTTTCCAGGGAACTGAACTGTAGCAATGTATATTACATACTTCTCTTCTACTCTCTTTGCTATTATTATGAGCTGCATAAAAATTCACAACACTTCTTTCATTTCCTTCTATCTCCTCTATTTAGGTTTTCAAGTAGATCACATATCATATAAAGTCGTACCATTATCATGTTCCATTCTCCCAAATGTAACTTTAGCACAGTAGCCTCAAAAACTGGTAAAAGAAAGTTCATCTTTATAGATTTAACTATGAAATCGAGTGATGATTTACATAACAATAGGTCTTCCCTTTTTAGAAGCTTGGAAATTGCTTAGATAGTAACTTTTCACTCAAGTTTTATCACCAGCATTATTAGTGACTGATGAAATGAAAATGTAGTTCATTCCTTCCTGTTTTCTTGTTTTTATATTTGTAGTGTAATTTCCCCTTAGTTATTGATCCAGCATCATATTCTACACACACACACACACACACACACACGCAAAACTGTCTCTCCACAAAATTGCACAGGATTAAATGCACTTGTCTATCATTTTATATGTGTTTTCCCTTGAAATTTAGGATAGCTATATTTGAAAAACAACATGATGATAAAAGTATTATATTTAGTATGGATTATGTATGAACTCATTGTAAATCATGATACACAAACACACACACAAGCACAATGTTTTCTTCCTATTTGTTTTAGTTACTTTTCTCTCATTGCTGAGACTAAATACCCAACACCAAAGTTGAAGGGGGAAAGGTTTATTTAGCTCACAGTTTGTAGAGGTTTCAGTCCACAATCAGCTGGGTCCAAGGCAGGGTGGCATGGCAGACAGGCAGAAGGCAGCAAGGCAAGCAAGGGGGCCTATATGGCTCTTTCTGTTCCTTTTATCTTATCCAGGCTACCTGCCCTTAGGGAGGGTAGCACTCCCACCCTTAACCATTGCACCTTTAATCCTAGCATCATATCCTCAATCCAGCAGAACTATGCCAAACCAATCAGTGGACTTAATTTAGTAATCACACACTCCAGACCCAGCCCCACCTGTGACTACGTGAGGCTTTGGGGGGACATTTAGAAACAAAACATAACACTCTTCAAAGTAATAAAAATTAGGAGGGAATGATTTCTTTTACCATTTTTGTCTTATTCTCTATTAGCCATAGAAAATTATATTTTTTGTAGGTATTAGGATCCTAGGTAAATAAACATATTTTGTTTATTGTACTACTTTAGAAGCAAAACTCTATTCTAAAAGAGCAACAGATACCTTTGACTTAATTTTTTACTCTTACTAAATCTTAACAGTATCCTCCCACCTATCAGTTTGAGTTTCTTGTTTTAAGCACACTTGGAAACTAGCTGAAACTAATATTCTCATTTCACACAGCAGACAAGTAGCTAAGATAAAAGGTCTATGGACAACAGAGCAAGAAACAGAAAACAGATTTAAAATTTTTCAGTAGGATTGTAGTATAGTATTCGAGACTGAGAAAGAGGGAAGGTAGAGTATTTTCCAAATTAAAAAAAAAGCGGGAGTTGGAGATTTAGCTCAGTGATGGAATGCTTCCCTAGCAAGTGTAAGGCCCCAAGTTCAGTCCCCAGCACCCCCACAAAAAAGTAATTGATTGCATTAGGATACTAGTATGTATAGTCAAAAGTTTATGTATCGAGAAACAAGGGAGAAACTTAGAAGGCCGAGACAATCTTTAGAATAATTTAAACAGAAATGTTGAAAGCGATTGTACCTGGAGGATAGGATAGGGGTACAGAGGTTTGGGAAAGACGACTCTCTCTTTGTACTAGTTAGTGTCTTAAAATATGTGCTTTATTGCTTTGACTTAAAAGCTGAATTTGCCTATATTTTATAGGCAAATCTCTTAAATAGTTTGATATCTATAGCTAAGGAGGAAGTTTAGCTGCTTCTGTTGAAAACAATTTATAGAGATCTGAAAAAAGCAAAGATAATCTTTATGTTTGTGTCTTCTTGTTATTTCTTGTGTCAACCAATGCCATTCTTTCAGACTTTACCTATCTTCTCTGGATTAAATTTAAGTAAGGTACAGGCGATACCCCCCAACCCCAATATTTTAGTTTTAGACTCAACTCCAATTTATCTGAATTTCAAAACATCTCTGTCTTTGGTTTTCTTTGTGGTTTCTTGTCTTTTGTATTACAGTATTGCAGTGGGGAGGTGAGAATTTAGAACTCACAGAGTAAATGCTAGATTTGAATTGTAGAATTGACAACCAGAAAATTTATTCTTCTGAGTATTAAGGAGAATAAACAGACTTCTGGCTCCAACAGTTGTGATGTCTAGCAGAAGGCATATATGATGGTTAAAAGAACAATGACTTGTACCATGCCTAGGTGGATATTTCTGTAAGCAGAGTATTTACAGAAAGATGCAATGTCGTCGAGGTTGAAGAGGATGAGGGTGGTCCTACTGAGGTAATGTTTTCCTGCATGACCAATAAAGTGGTAGATTTTATGGAAAGCCGAAGTAATGTGGAGTTTGCAATCACTTAGATATCAAAAAGTGCTGTTAATATGAGTTACAATTATGTCTAATTTTACATGTTAGGTTAAGGAACATGGATTTGAATTGTTTGGAAATGAGTCATCCATAGAACAATTTTAAGTGAAGGATTCATATATTAAAACTGAAGTTTTGAGAAATGTGCTATTGGATCCTAGTCTGGTGTATTGAGCAATAGGCCAATCAAGTAAGAGAAAAAGTGTTGAGGCAAAAAAGCTGATTTTATTTGAAAAGCTGACTGCCTGGGAAAATGAAACACTCTTGTCCAAATTCCATCCTGCTGGGAAATTTATTTAGGAACAATTTATATAGAAGGTTAATGGGTATTTACCAAATGGTGGGCAGCTTCACATGGTGGGTGAAGGTTCTGGCTTTGTAGCCAGATGCTGTACTTTTGATCCTAACTCCTGGCGACAAGATGTATTCTGTTGTGTTTTTTGAGACAAGTCCTCCCTATGTAGCTCAGGCTGGCCTCAAACTTGAAGTGATCCTTACTGCCTCAGCCTCCTGAGTACTGGGATTACAAGGATGCACCACCACACCTGGCCACAAGATGTATCTAAATTGTGCAGATCTTAAGAAAAACAGATATTATTTTTGTTTACCGATTAACTTACCTGTGTGCAGTTTTTGACATATAATGCAATGGACAGGCAAGAGGTGGGCAGCTGCCCAGAGACAGGGCAGGTGAAATTAAATATGGAATCCTAGAGACAGAGCAGGTGAAATTAAATATGGAATCCTCGATCCTCCACTCCACCGGCAGTATAAAAATGGGTAAATTGAAATTCAAAGTAGGACAAGTAGCTGAGAGAATTGCATGAGTTCTATCTAGATCTTTACTTCTCAAGCTTTAGAACTATTTTTTCGTGTTACTTAGTCATTTTTCCCTCACAGATGAATTCAACTATTTTTTTGATATAAACCAATATTTGTTTCCTTTCCTTTGTACTTAATATCATATTGCCAGGCTTAAAAACAACCACCTTTCTTGACACTCTTCTCCATCTTCCATTCCCTGTGAATAAACATGAGTCCATACTATTTGTTCTGAACTAATTTTTAGTAACTTTTGCACTACTGGCAAAGAGTGATTTCATAGCAGTATTTACTCTCACTATAATATAAATAACATTTTATTAGAAGTAGCATATTTTTAAAAATCTTATATTTTTTACAACTTATATTTTAAATATATTCAAGAAAATTTAATTATTTACCTTGTAAACTATCTTTAAAAATTTTAAATTACTATTATTAGAATTTCCTGATATTTTGGGAGAATGTAACTAACCAAGAGTTGGTGAAGAAACATGTGGAAATATTTATTGTAATACTTTTTTATTACAGAAACTGTAATAACTAATATTTAGTTTCTAAAAATGTGTTAATTTAAATGAAGCCATCTTTTAACAGTTTCGTTTGTGCTAGAGGATTATTAATAGCTAAAGAAAATATTTTAAGTATGTAATTTATGTAATTCGGTCAATTTACTAGAGTTTTGAACATGCGAAAAATCACTGGAAATGGAGAACAAAGAGCTAGAGTCCAAGTTTACATTTCATGTTACATTGTTTTTATTGTATATTTCAAGACAGTCCTTGTCTAGACTTTAACTTATATATTTTGTATAAAATGAGGTGATTGGCCTAAATACATAGTAATATCTGATTTGATTTAAAAATCATTTTAGTGATATGTAACAATCTTGTAGAATCAGGGATCCCTGTTTGTAACATGCACTATTTTTTTGCCTTGATTTTGTAGTACTTGCATAGATTTTTTTCTCTAAGCTCTCCTTCTTCGTGTTGACACAGCAATCTGAAAGAAAAAGGAGTGACAACAGGGTTCCATGTAACACCACACATCACTCATCTCTGTATCTGTATCTATTCTATGCTTTGTCTCCATGAGCAAGTGTTTCCTGCCAACCTTTAGGCAAAACTGTTTCTCTCATCTGCTTTACACTGAAAACAAATTCCTGTTGAGGATTTTGTTCTTTCCGTCCTCTTTACGCAACAGTGAAATATGACTGATGTTCAGAAGATGCAAGCTACTTACTTCTCTTTCCTAATTCATTAAGTTTAAATTTGACATGCGTCGAATTGTCAGAAGTTTTTCTTTTCAGTGGTCTATCCTTCAGTGTCAATTCTGAGTCACTTCTTCATATCTAGAGTATTAGAATAAGGAATGTAAGAATTTTCTAGTGACAGCAGCAAAGATTTTTAGCAAGGAATCAATCACTTTGGTCTCATGATTTGTAGAATTGACTTCCCTATTATCTTTTAGTTAAATGAATTAAATGTTCTCTTAAAGATTATTCAATACTCTGAGGATTCTATTTGCATGCACCAAAAAAATAAAGTAGAAAAAGCAATTTATTTTCCCTCCCTCCCTTCTTCCCTCCCTGTTATTTGAAAAAAAAAAAAGTATTTGTACTAGTTCTCAGCTTCAGAAAGTTACCAATTTGCTACTATTTATGGTTAAAAGTTAAAAAAAGCCAAGTAAGTGGATATGAGACTTTACTCCAAATAAAATGTCTTTTCTTAGCAACTTAAAGAACTCCTTACTATACAAGGAGAAAATTAAAAAGAAACATTAATCATGGCTTATTATGTTTTGAAGAACAAACTAAAGTGAGAAATGGTACGACACTTACTTAGGGGATTTGAAAGTGCTAAAAAAAAGCACTTTAGGTTTGAGGACCAAACCTAAAGAGCTGCACATTATTTTGTAGCAGAGACAGCAGAACAAGAGTTAATTATCCACTAAGAAAATGAGTTATGTGCTAGAAGAACAGAATAGAAATAAATTTGATGAGTAATAAATGATGTAACCACAAAATCCTTTAGCAACAGAGGAAAATAGTACAAATACTTTCCACTATCAGGTCTGGGGATTTAGCTCAGTGGTTAGAGTGCTTGCCTCACAAGCATGAGGCCCTGAGTTCAATCCCTAGCACCAAAAAAAAAAAAAAAAAATTCCACTATCTCTCTTCACTTCATGATATTTCAAAGACATATTAGCAACTTAGGAAAAAGAAAATGTATCTGTTTGTCTATTTCTCTCATACTGTTCATGATATGTTGTACAGTTATTTATGTGATTTACTTCTGCTACTTCATGTTTATTATTTATGCTTGCCATTTAACAAATACTAAGAAAAATTTATGGAATTATTAATAAATGAATAAGGCAAATAAATATGCTACATAATTGACAAAACTTAATTTTCTCAATAATTAATTAACTGCAAAGAAATTTTTATTTTTCTAGCCCTGTAAAACTTCTGGGGGAGTTTAACTGAGTGGGCTGGCTTTGGAAAACTAGGTTATTAACTAGGAGGCATTGGGCCACTGAAGAACATTCTGTCAGAATGTCCACAGCATAGATCAGTAAGAAAATCACTCCTAGTGGCTATGTACTATTTTCGGGTGCCTCAGGGATTGGTATCCATTTTGATCTCCTTCTTGGAATGAAGATAGGGTAGAAGACAGCCAGAATTATGGGATGTTTTGTATTAGGTAGAACTTGGAGGCAATTTTGAAAGTAGCATCTTATAGATCACCAGGGCAGAACCAAGATCAACATTCTGAAAAACATTCCTGATCCAAATGAGGCAATGTTTTTAAAAAGTAACCAAATGTGAAGGCACAGAGCTTGGGAACTGAAAAAAAAAATGATTACAAAGACATAGAAAGAAGGAAAATCTGCAGGTAGTCCCAAAAAAGATCCTAGGAGAAGGGTTATAATACTGGCTTTGACGTGTGTGTGTGTGTGTGTGTGTGTGTGTGTGTGTGTCTCACAAGTTCAGTATGTGAGGACTATTCTTCCTAAAATTATAGCACCAGTGATTTTGAAGGTTAGAACTATTTATTTGTTTTAGGATCATCCTTTTAATTTGTCTTCAAAATTAAACATGGCACATAAATTAACACTTCAGAATTTGAAGGAAGGAAGGAGGGAAGGAAGGAAAGAAAAAAGAAAGAAAGAGAGAGAGAGAAAGAAAGAAAGAAAGAGAAAGAAAGAAAAGCAAGCAAGCATTTTCAGAGACCCGTGGGTTTGAGTAAACAAATCAGAAGATTTGACCTTCACAAGCCATGAACTGAGGTACATGAAGAATACAGTGCTCTAAATTTTTTCAAATTTAATTTTTCACTTGAGCTCCCAGTCTATCTGATGGCACCTTCCAGGTAAACAGTATCATTTTAGGTTTAAATGTGTTTAGTTTAGGATGTGCCTGTTAGGCCTCTCTTTAGAAGACTACTTGGTTTATGGGAACAGGCGACTTAAGTAGCATTTTAGTTTGGTGAAGTGACTGGTCCTTGATCAATAGCTGTCCATTCTACCCTCTCTTGAAATGAACAATATTATCAGACATAGTCACTGTACACACTGTTAATTGCTAAGACATTCTTGTTCCTTGCTGTGTGATTCATGCTGATTTGGAGTACTGAAACCCTTCACTGGAAGCCTCAGATACGCTACTGCTTCTACTTCTAATTTCCTAATAATGCCTGGACCTTCTTGAGGAGAACAACAAGATCCAACCACATTTCCACGAGGCCATGCTCCAGGAGAGAGCTCCTGTGGGGTTTCTCATTCCTAGAGTGTGAGACACACATTGAGTACTGATTTCCTCCACTTTAGGAAACTCCAGAATCAAATGAGAGTTTCTTTCCTATCTCCTCTAAAGCTTAACCTTAAGGTAAGGAAGTGAGCACAGAATACTTCTTAGGATTCCTTTCTAGTGTTTAGCCTTTTACTTTCTTTCCAACTCTCATTTCCTCTCTTCCTAATATATGAGATTTGTATGTACTTAGAGCATCCAAGAAAAACTCTGTTTTATCAGCTTTTTTCTCACATACCTATTCATTAAGAAAAGATCTTAGCTTGTAACACTCAGGAGGCCCTGGTCCCTTTAAAAATGCATACGCATATTGTATATGGTAAGAACAATTTTTTTGTCATACAGTATACAATAAATATATTCTAAAACTCTATTTTCTTTTTAATTACTATGGTTATATTATTTTCATAAAAAGAAGACTCTATCACAAAACAAAAGCAATAGTTTACAAATATAATAAATAATAAAAATACAGTTAAAACCCTGTTCCCCAGCTGAGGTTACTGACCTATGAGAAAATCCATCTTGGCTGTGCCAATAGAAGTCTAACTACAGGCTAATGGGAGTTCAGGTCTATCTCCATTCAGCTCTATAGAGTAGCAGAAAACTCCCTCCAATCTGTTCAGACAACCTATACAAAGGCGAGAAGATAAACTGTTGCTTTATATAACTAAATTTTGGGTGGCTTTTTACATAGCAATAAATAACAAAAAAGGTAGTAAAATTTTTAAACTTCTGTATAGAAAGTGAGCTCTTACAAGAACCAGATAATCTTGCAAGCTAAAGATGCACAGAGAAAGATAAGTTTGCCTTATTAGAATACAGAAAAATGTTAAAAACCAAAGAAATTAAATGTTCAACAATTTAGAAAAGAAAAAAAATCCTTTTAAATATAGATGTAAGAGTTATTAAAATCATTCAGTACAATTTTCTGGTATACTTTCGATAGGCATTTCCACACCATTCCACATTATTATATAGTAATAATCTTCACACCCTCTAAGTACTTTTTAAGCAAATCAACTTTAAGAGACAAAATACAAGATAGCCCCCAATAATAACTGCCATCATCCATTCTCCTAAATGTGGTTAGACTTGCTTCCAGCCAACAGAAAATGGCAAAAGTGATGCAATGCCACATCTATGATTCTGTAAGGTTTTAGCTATTCTCTTGCTAGAGACTCTTTCTTCTTCCATAGTTTTGAGCAAGTGGCCATGTCGGGTGGCACATGTTGCAAAGAGATGAGGGTGGCCTCAATAAACTGAGGCCAGCCTCCAGTGAGCAATCTTATTTATCAACTGCATTTTGGGTAAACTCTGAAGTGGCTTCTTCCTCGGTAACATCCAGATGAAAACAGAGCTGGACTGACACCTTCATTGCAGCCTGGGGGCAATGTGTGGATCTATAAATTCTGTCCAAATCCCTAATTTATGTCTACAACCCACTGCAACCCGCCAAGGCCACAATAATAAGCATGTGTTGCATTAAGTAACTGGGCTCATGGTAACTTTACACTGTGACACATAACAAACGAACCCACAGTTCTGTCACAACCATGTTATAAACCAAGTAGCTTATGAGCAATAAAAATTTATTTCTTATAGTTCCAGAGGCTGGGAAATCTAAGATCAAGTTGCCAGCAGTAATGATGTCTTCTTGCTATATCTCTACATAGTAAAAGGCATAAGGCAACTTCCTGGGGCCTCATCTATAAGGACACTAATCCCATTCATGAGGGTGCTGCCCACCTGATCTAATCTCTTCCCAAATCCCCACCTTGGAATACCATCATACTGGGGACTGAGGGATATTTATACATTTATTATAATTTTAAAACTATATACATATATTAAATACCTACCATTTTAAATTTAAATTGACAGAGGAAAATAATTTAAAAATTATTTTGGGGGCTTTAATAAAATACTTTTTTACAATAAAATCCTTAATATATTTTAGTAAAAACATGATTAATTTTTTTGTTTTTTTTAAGGAATTAAAAAATGGAAAATACAACCAGGGTCGCATGTTTTCCATTTGAATCCATGAATCTTTTTGAGACACATTTTCAGCTGTGAGAGCCACTACAACCCAGGACATAGAACTAATCTTAGAAACTTGCACATCACTGCATCACAAAATATTAAGTCAATATTAAAAATAAAGAAGCATATTCAACTACATTGCTAATACAGATAGTACAGTTGGAGCCACTCACTTGAATCTGGGCAATACCCAGAGCCAACACCCCCAACCCTTGTTCTAAGGCTTGCTACCCAGAGGCACAGATAACAACAACAAAGACTCCTGAGCCTGCCCTGGAAAACTCCAGAATCCCCAACCAGGGCGCACACACACTAGATCATTTTGCATGACCTACGGTAATCTTTCCTCACCCGGAGCTCATTGAAGGGTCATGTATCTCGTACATCCAGTTATAGCAGAGTGAATGATAGAAAAGGACGTGCACAGTAGGTAGAGTTGACCTGACTTGGCATCCTGTCAATCACTGTCAGTCATGCTCTGGAAGAGTCAATGGGAGGCTCCTTAGACATGCAGGCATTTTAAATCCCCAAACCTGAAGCCCTCAGCCATTGTCCTTTAGCCAGGTTGAGCCAGCTCACTCTGAGCATATTATTGCCTAATTGAATTTTGCTGCTGTTTCCTTACCCTCACATGCCTCCTCCATTTCTTTGTGCACAATGCACAAGAACCTAGGAACCCATCTGGGACCCCATCACCCACGGTAACATTGCCATCATCAAACATAGCGATGATGTAATAAGTAATGGTGAAACAAGTACAATAAAAAAATTGCATTACTTACATTTATTGAAGGCTTCTAAAATGTATGTTTTGCATAAGATTTATAATGTGTATAATATAGTGGAGAGTGTAGTATGTGTGATTTTTTTCATACGTAAGTATTAGGATTATATACTATAGCTTCTTTAAAATCATAGAATATAAATTACATCTTGAAATATAAAAAAGATAAAAAGGAGTATTGGAAAAGCATGTTTCCTTTAGCTTTTTATACACATAAAAAGAATCTTTTGAATCCTGGAAATCCCACATTTAACTGGAGCCATTTGGATTATGAAAGATTCAATTCTATGGTTGTTCCAAAATTAGGCATTGTTGTTACTTCTGAATATTTTTTTTTTTTTAGTGCTGGGGATCGAACTCAGGGCCTTGCACTTGCTAGGCAAGCGCTCTAACCACTGAGCTAAATCCCCAGCTTACTTCTGAATCTTGACCAGAGATAGTGCTGCAGGCTTCACAGCATGGGGTCGCTCTCAGAACTGAATTCCACCATGAGCTTCAAAGTGCAGTAATGTGCTAAATGCTGCTCATGCAATTATGCAGCACTGCCCCAACTTGGCTTTTTAAATATATATGTGTGTGTATTTGTGTGTGTGTATGTGTATATATGTGTGTGTGTGTGTGTGTGTGTGTGTATATATATATATATATAATATAAGAAATAAGAGAAAAGTTATCTACATACCAGAACATGGTATAATGTATATTTGTTATGGAAAATGGATAAAAATTTTTAAATTTCTCTTCTACTTTGAACAATTACTCAAATTACTCAAGGTAGTGCAGCCAAAAACCCAAGCCACCTTGAAGGAGCATGTTTTAGATTATCCAAGCAGCAAATATATTTTTAGAGAATCAATAAATGATAATGAGGACTTGTATATGAAGATGTTTTGGAGCTAGGAGAAGCCTATGTCTTCACGTTTCCTGTGACTCCTTTTCTGTTTGAATCTAACCCTTTGTAATCGCCTTCACTCCTTTAGGTTTCCTTCTTACCACTTTCAGTTTGCATTCACTGATTTTCCTTGATCTCATGTCCAGTACAAAATATGCTGATTTCCATTCTTAATTATGTGACGGAGTACAGTGAAGGTCATATGATGTATTCTGCTATTCAGGTCATTTCAGTTTGTTGAGAAAGCAATAACTCAGTGCTGAAGATATACTTTTGGATATAACTTTGACAGTTTTAATTTTCAAAGAAAACAGTACACATTAGGTTATGCAATTTTCAATCCCTAGTTTTTATTTTGTCTCTCAAAGTATATTGCTGAATGTCGTATCTACTGTATTTTTTATTCAAAAGATGAATTTTATTTTGCTTTCTATCACAAATTATATTTTTAAATTCAAACAATTGCAAAATATCAAAAACCCTCCAATGAAATACTACACGATACAATTAGTTTTTGCAGACTATAATCTTCACTGATACTTTGGGTTCAGGTTTAGAAATGTCAGCCCAAATAGTTTGGTTTTTGCACCCAGAAGCCTTTTGGATTTAGTCTGTTCCTCTTTCCCATGCTATTGCCCAAAGTGGGGCTGCTTCTTTTGTCTCCTGAAATCCCCACCTAGTGTCCCTGCTTCTCTGATTGTGCTCAGAGGAGACAGCTGCTGGAATTATGGGACTCAAGAGAGAAAATTAGCTTTTTCTAGAATTTCATTCTGTATGTGTTTTCTGTGTCCATAGCTTTTCATTAGCTCCATAGAAAAGTATGATTCTTATTTTGTCCACGTTTCCCTCATCCTTGTCTTTTTACACCCCAACTAGAAGCAAAAGAATTTCTTTAATATATGAAAATTAAGCATTATCAGAGAAATAGTGCTCTATTTCTGTTTTTAGCTTATTTTCATGTTGATGGGACAGACATAATAATCAGAATTGACTCAAAGAATATTAATTCATTGAAAAAATAATAAAATTCAAATTGTTCATTTCCTCATTTAAGCCAACTTAGAGATGTAATTTTGCAAACCCATTGCTCTTTTCTAAAATAAAAAAGAAACATTATGAACCCAAAATAGTCTCAAAAAGACCTCATAATTTTGATGTAGCTGTTTCATTGATGCTTTTAATGAGATGGTTGTTAGGTGAATGTGTTTCCATCATGATGGAGCAAAGCACATTTTTTAAAAAGTTATTTTTTTTCTATAGTAACCTTCATTACTGCTTGATTATTTTAGCAGTACGAATGTTTACTGAGACAATTTCTTATAATCAGACTTTTGGTTCACATTCTGGAAGAAAACTGTGTACATTGGCCTCACTCTAGGGAAAGTTAGTTAACATTTAAACAATCTAAAGGGCTCTAATCAGAGACAGTCTAGAGTAGTTCATTAGCCTTGGAGATACTTATTAGAAGTTCTGACTTTAAAGACTTTAATCTAAACCCTAATTAACTCTAGTTGTTTGTCAATTATCACAGTAAATGCTTAAGATGATTACTTTCGTCCATTCAAGTCTGCTTTAACAAAATTACTGGGTGATTTATGAATAACAGAAACTTGTTTTTCACAGTATCACAGGCTGGGAAGGGCAAGCTCTAGGTACTGGCACATTTGGTGTCTGACTTTTGCTGTGTCCTCACGTGGCAGACATGGGAGAGACTATCTGCAGGCTCTTAGAGAAACACTAATCTCTTTCCAGAGGGTGCCGCTCCCATAACCTAATCATCTCAGAAAGACCCCACTTGTTAATGCTGTGACATTGGAAAGTGGTTTTCGAATCTGAATTTTAGAAGGGACACAAATATCCAGTCTGCACTAATTATTTTCTCTGATGAAAAGTGTTCATCTTATGTGGAATGGTTCATTTCTTTTTCTATGTTACTGTCATCTTTTCATGAACAGAGAAGCAGCAGCTAGCCAGTCAAGTAGCTTACACTTTCTGAGCTGCCTGATAAAACCGTGAATGACCTGCGGTCTTATGGTGGTTTCTGTCACCTGGTTCTACTCTAGAAGGTTAGCTGAATTTTATCACTACACTATTACAATATTTGCTTGGGTATATTCATTGATTGTTGGACTGGTTAATAATAATCTTAAATACTAACGTGAAAGAATATTCATACCCAATATGTTTTCCTAGTTGGTGGTAGCCATAAAGGAGAGAAAGTGTTTAGACTGTTGTAGTTGCTATAGCAAAAGAATGTGTAGGCTAAATGGGATAAAAGGAAGGAGGTCATTTCCAAATAAGTGCCGTGGTGGTGACGAAGGCCTTCTTAGTAAAACTGCTGCTTTCGTCTGGCACTCAGATGGCTGGCTCGCTGTTCACCGAGTGAAAGGCAGCGCAGAGTCGGCCGGGGCCACTGCCCACAAGGGCGTTCCGCACACTCTGTGTGTCTGTGTGCAGAGCTGAAAGTTAGGCAGTGTGACTGAGGAGCAGCGCGTCTTCGCAGGCGGTGCCTTATCCATCTTCCTGGGAAATTCAGTTTTATTTTCAATCATTGTAAAGTCATGGAAAAGTTTTAAGCAGGATACCATGATCGAATTTATGGTTTAGAAAAATTATTTTGACAGTGGTGGCCATTCCAGCCAACCAGGAGTTCAGCTAGAAGACAGAGGCAGGAAACTGTTAGCTACTGACGGAACCCCCTTCCCTTCCCCTTGAGTACACTCTAGATTATATTCCTGCCTTCTCTAAGGTAACGTGAGCTATACCACTGGGATCTGGCCAAAGGAAATTGCATGGAAGTGATGTGTGTTGCCTCCGGGTCTGCTACACCAAATACACAACTCTGCATGCTCTACGCCCTTAGAAGAGATAGCAGACAACCGTAGAGTGTTAGAGAGTTGTCTGGATCGCTAAGCCACTGTCTGAAGGTGAACCACCCATGAAATTAAAATACCTATTTAGATGTTTTGTGAGTGAACAATACATTTTTGTTCTGCTAAAGCCACTGAGAAATTGAAATCAAACTCTTACAGCAAATCCTGTCTCATGAAGCGGATTATTCGCGTGGTTTGGTGAGTGATGACAAGGTCCTGAAACAGTGCAGTTAGGAGGACAGAAAGAAATGGAATCGTACAATAGATACTTGGAAGATGCAAGTAGCAAGACGTGTTGACCAATGTAATGTGAAGTAAATGGAAGGAGAATTCCTGTACGATTTGCATCTTGGCAAATTGGGAAGATGACAACCGCAGTGATATCAAAAGCATTGGGTAATAATAAGCTATTTTGAAAAGATAATTATTACCAATTTGAAACTACTACCTTCAGTATAATTATTTGGAGGATTAATGTTTTTATATTTGTACGTTTATGAGGTATGATACGATGTTTCGATTCATGTGTATAATGAGTAGTGGTCACTTCACGGTAATTAGTATGTCCATTGGCTTAAAGTTTCAATTTCTTTATGGTTGGTGCATTCAAAAGACTGTCTTCGGAGTATTTTAGGATATTCAATGCATTATTATTAATTATATTCACCCTGCCATGCTGCTCGAAAACAGGTTATTCCTCTTATCAAACGATAACTCTGCTTGCTCGCTGACCTCTCCCCATTGCTCACCCCACCCCCACTTTCCCAGTCTCTGGTAATGACTATTCTCAATTTCTGTAAGAACAACATTTTTAGATTCCACTTATGGATGAGATCGTGTAGTGTGTTTGTCTTCCTCATTTCACTTACTATGTTATTTCTCCAAATTGTTGCACGTAACAGAATTTTGTGATTTTTATGGCTGAATAATATTACGCTGTGTATATCTACTACATTTTAAAGCACTTATTTGTTAACAGACATTTGTGTTAATTCTGTACACTGGCTATTGTGAATAGTGGAGCAATAAACATGAGTGTGCAGGCATCTTTTTGAAATATGGTATTTATTACATTTCCTTTGGATGTGTAACCAGCAGTAGGATTGCCAGACCATTTGATAGTTCTGTCATTAGTTTTTGGAGGAACTGCCATACTGTTTTGCATAACGGCTGCACTAGTTTATATTCCCATCACTAGTGCATACAATGTCCCTTTGTCCACATCCGCACCAGCATTTGTGATTCTTCGCCTTTTTGGTGCTAGCCATTCTAACGGGTAAAGTGGTCTCTCATTGAGGTTTTGATTTATGTTTCCTCGATGATTAATGACACTGACTTTTCTTCAAATGTCCGGTGGCTATTTTTTTTTTTTGTCTTCTTGGAGAGGTGCCTTTTCAAATCTTTAGTTCTTTTTTTTCCTATTATGTGGCTATTGAATTATTGACTTCCTTATATATTCTGAATAGAACCCCTTGTCAAATTTAGTTTGCAAATACTTTCTCCTTTCTGTAGACTACCTCTTTGCCTGCTTGATTTTTTTTTCCATCGCTGCAGAAGCTTTTAGTTTGGTGTCATTGCATTTGTCAATTTTGTTGTTTCTGTGGGATGATAGGCCTGTGCCACCCTGCTTGCCCCTTGTGTGGTTTTGTCGTCAGGCCTCAGAATGAGTTTGGCAGAATTCCCTCTTGTTCAATTTTTTTAGTAGTTTGAGAATAATTAGTACCAGTTCTTCTTTAAATGTGTAGTAGAATTTATTAGTGAAGACATCAGGTCCTGGATTCTTTGATGGAAGAATTTTATTCTTTGATGGAAGGTTTTTATTACTGATTGAGTTTCATTGCTCATTAGTGACCTGTTCAAGTTTTCTATTTCTTTGTAATGTAACTTTGGTAGATCCTGTATGTCCAGGATTTATTTATTTATTCTAGATTTTAAATAAGAGATTATTTGATTTGTTTATAATTTTTTAGTCTTTTCTTGTCTTTCTTTCTTTTTTTTTTTTGCCAAGCTTTAATGTGGGTGGAGCAACTTCGTTGTCTTACTGTCTTACTGATTTTATGGTTGGAAATGTAACTTTGCCATACCAATGAAATGAGGATAGGAGTTTCAGTGCATCAGCTCAAGCAGAGTCATAAGAATAATTACTCCCCACAAATGTGCCTTCCCCCTACCTCACTGAGAACATTGTGAGCCTTCGTCACCTCATGATGGTGCACACAATAACAAAGTCTGGAACACAACCACCATAGCTGACCCATAGAGCCCATGAGCAAGAAGAAATATTTGTGCTTGTAATTCATACGAATTTTTCAGCATTATGACAGGGAAAATGAGCTGTTTGGAAAGAGATAAAGTAGTAGTAGGGAATAATATTCAGAGAAAACTAAACTGGAGCCACTGATTTTGAAGTTGTGATTAAAGATGTTAGTGTGGATAAGATCATCCCAGTGAATTATACTAAGAATCCCAAAGGTAGAAATAATCCTAAAAGCAATAACAAAGTTACCAAGGTATGAGCTAGGAAAAAGATTCAGGTTGGAGAATGAGAATGAAAAGAGTTTAAGAAAAGCACAGAGAGAATATAATGGACTGAAGAAGAAAGAATGCCAGTATCTCAAGGTGAGTGTTGTGAATCGTCAAGAATTACAAACGGTTCAGTGAAGAGAGTGCTGAAGGTGTTGCTAAAGGCCCTTTGC
Organism: Hystrix cristata; assembly: GCA_004026905.1. Lineage (NCBI taxonomy): Eukaryota > Metazoa > Chordata > Mammalia > Rodentia > Hystricidae > Hystrix > Hystrix cristata. Next base: position 25,851 of record PVJO010003839.1, read on the forward strand.
TATTGCATTTCCAGTGCACTTAACACAGTCTATACACTGAATTATGCTTGTTTAGTTAGTGAATTTTGAATGAATATCTTTGTTCTGTTGCACTTATACACACAGAAATGTACACACACACCCTAAACCTGATATTTATTTAGCATTTTACGCAGTTAAGCTTCTATATTATGTGAATCCAAAACAGTGTTGTGTGCCTCAAAATATTATTTTACTTTTAATCATATAAGACAGTAATTTATGACAGAAATTGAACTCAAAATTCTTAATGAAAATTTAATGCTTATTGAGGAAATATATCTATTAGCTTTTCCTTAAACTCAAAGTGGCCTTAACTTGGCAGATTTCATCCAGTTAGACAAATATTTGTAAAAGACCATTTAAAATGGGAATGTATCTGAATTGACAAAACTGCGAATTATACATGTGTTCCTTTAATTTGTTAGAATATAAAACAGTTAAACATGCTCTGTCAGAAGGCTAAAGAAGAATATCATATATATGTAACATGCAGAATTGACCACCTTTCAAGAAATACAGATTTACAACCTCTTATGAACCACATCAAAGGAAAGAGGTTTTCATTAGGACCACTACTTTCCTTAGAGAGTGTCCTATATGACAAAATACCAGCTGTTTTAGTTACTTTTCTCTCGTTGTTGGGACAGAATACTCAACACCCAAAGTTAGGGGAAGAAAGGTTTATTAGCTCACAGTCTGCAGAGGTTTCAGTCTATAGTCCTCTGGGTTCGAGCGTGGCAGACCGGCAGCGGGCCGGCCGCAAAGTAAAGTGAGGAAAATGCAAGGAATGTATGCAAATAAGCAATGCAAACAAGCAGCTAGTTAAGCTTCTTCCTTTATCTATTATCTAGGCTACCTGCCCCCAGGGCAGCCCGCACTTCCACCCCCAATTTCAGTCTCACATCCTTGATCCCAGCAGAACAATGCTAAACTGATCAATGGATCAATTTAGTAATCACACACTCTAGATCCAGCTATCTCTTACCACATGAGGCTTTGGGGGAACATCTAGACACAAACCATAACACCAGCTATTTTGTTTAACAGTTTGCTACCTAAAAGGTTCTGCAATGTAGAATTTTTGTCATTTTGAAAAGCTTTCAGGAAACAAGGAGGGCGGATTATTGGCATTTAATTTACTGAACTGGAAAATACAAAAATGACTTTTATGGTCCAGAAAGATATTGCAAACAGCATCTCTATGAATATTTTATATTTATATTACTATTGTAGTAGTCCTCAAACGTACAATTTTTTTTTTTTTTTTGTGGTGCCGGGGATCGAACTCAGGCCCTTGTGAAAACATACAATTTATCACTAAACTTAGGAACAATAACTTTCACAAGTTGCTGTGAAAGTACTCTGTATGAATACACTAATTATGAAATGGACTGTTTTTAGGACAAACATAAGGGATAACGGTGAAAGCTTCCCAGGCATATTTCTAAGGTTCCTAGAGGATTGTTTTGTAGGTTGAAAGTTTCAGCCTAAATGATGAAAACTATTTCCCTTTCGGGGAAACTAAAGCTCTTTCAAGCTGACTCTAGCTCATTCATTCCAGAAAAGTGGAAAAAATTCTGAATTGACCGTGACTGAAAACTGCAGTTGAGTGAGTTTCCTTGCTGAAATAATCGCTTTGTGGTATCAGTCACTGGATGTCATGAGTTGAACCCTTCATTTCGATTCACTGATGTTTTCCTTTCTTTTTGTACAACAGTGACCAGTATCCATAACATACTGGTTGCTTGCTGCTAGTGTGCAACCTCTGCATCCCTGTGCACTTCCGCTCCTACTGGTCTTGCCATAAGTCGATTGCATTGTCAATTAAGTCTGTTCCTGTCAGTCAAATTGTTCTTAATTTAGTCGTGTAATTGAAATATTAAATAAAATAGTAAAATATGAACTGAGAAAAATTTGTGGAAACCATGAACATTAAATTTAATAATTTGGAAAACTTAATAAATACTTTAAAATTAGATATGTACTAGACAACTCTTAAAATAAATCATGAGAAATCTAAAATTCAAAAGGAAATTTATAATAAGGGTCACCTTTAAGGATCTTTGCATTTTTGCTCCACTCTTAGGATTCGCAAACCGGAAATCATAGGTCATATCTCATGGCTGTGGTTTATGCAAGAAAGACAGCTTGAGAATCTGTTCAAGTTTACATAATTAGAGCTTTGGCTCAGCCATCTAAAGAATATATGTATACGTAAAAAATAAGATATGTGTGTCTCTCTTTTATGAATGCCTATTTTAAGACCTTGATTAGTAAACCCAATTCAAGCTTATATCTCATTACATAAGAAGGTTTATGGTGTCCAGACCAGCAAAAGTTTCCCTCATCAGCCTGCCAAGACTCTTACCTTAGGGCCTGGGGATTTAGCTCAGTGATTAGAGTGCTTGTCTTGCAAGTACAAGGCTCTGAGTTCGATCCCTGGCACCACAAAAAAAAAAAAAAAAAAAAAAAAAAAAAAAAAAAAAAAGACTCTTACCTTAGGTTCTTATTTGTCCCTTTGAAACCTGATTCTTCATTTGGACCAATTTCCCTGGCAATCATTCATGTTAATGTGACCATGCCCCGATATAATCTCACCTGACGTTGCAGATAAAGCAGGCTGGTGTCTGAATGACTGTCTCTTAAAGAAGATGGAACTAGAGGACTGTATCAGGCTAGAAATCACCTAGAAACTGGCATATAGCAACACTTAATAAATGTTGATTAAAATAAATGTTCCTAAATGTCCAGGCTGGGAAGCAACTCTACTCATAATTGATTTTTCTATGGAAACGTGATGGCTTCTATAATTTTATTTCAAGCTTCCCTCATTGTATGAATATTTTTCCCTCTTCTCTACTGTTATGGATTAAACAAACATTGATAAATTTCTAAGGCAACTCTATATGCAAGTTGCCTTAATGATTTATGTATTTTATAAGCTGTTGTTATTTCTGATCTTACAGATCTAATTATAAAGCAAGTATAGGAGTGGTCTCAATAACAGAACCAGACTTAAAACCAGAGCATGTTCTCATTGCTGCCTGTAGAAAGCAGCTGGTCCCCACATGCATGGCTGTGGCCCAAGATGCAGAGCATCACAAAATAGAGGGGGAGATCGTGTTGAATAAAAATTCAGAACATGTTTGACTAGTGTGTCATTCTCCAACAGCATGACTTTAGTGCATCAACTTAATCTTTTTTGAGTCTCATTGGTAAAATGTCAGTATCCTCATGCTAGTAGGTTTTGGATTTTTTAGGTTTTAGCAAACTGGAGTGACACATCATTGCAGACGTTACTCATTGCTGCTTTGACTACTACTGATATTTTGAATTAAAAAAAAACTGTGTGGTATCCTGCTGAAGATAATGTTTAAATAGCTTTGTGATGTCCTTCAATAGGAAAAATGCATATTCTTATATTTTAATTATGGCGGAACTGGAATGAGAATCAAGTTCATTTCTAACTGTAGACAAATATAGAGGCAGTTGTCCTGGTTCAACTGCATACTCTCCATAAGAGTATGTCTTCCGTAAAATTGTTTTTAATAAGTCAGGCTTTCAGTGTGAACTGGAAGTCTGGATAAATGTCATGAGACTTGGTTTCTATTTCTGACACCGTAACTAATTTCCTATTCTTTTGGGACAAGCCATTTAGCTTCTTTTTATTTCAGTTTCCCCAGCTGTTCAATTGGTACATTAATGGCTTCTAGAATAGAATGTTTGCAAAGTTACTTTTGCTAAGGCAAATGTGATTTTTAAAAAGTTATGAATAAGGAGAAGGAGATAAGTTCCATTTTAATTAATGGTGTGGTAGCTTAAAACTCAGGTACAGAGAAAAATGCTTGTTATAGATATGACCAATATTAATTGTGTATTTCTGTTTCTCTTCAAAAGAAACATATGACGTAATTATCTGGCTTTCCTCTACGGACATTTAAAAACAAAATAAAGGAAAAGATGCTTAGTACTTTTTTTTTTTCTTTTTAAGAACAGAACATCAGCTGTGAAGACCAAAGTTCTTAGGGGAAGAATAAGAGTCACATGCTCAACCATTTACTATTCCAGTGGTGCTGGGCTGATGATGGTGAATAGTTCTTGTTAAAATTGGTCAGAGTGGAAATTAGGAAGGAAGATGTCTAAGTCAATTTCCTCTCTAAGCTGCCTTCAAACTTTTGAAAAATTTAACATCCTCTCATCATTCCTTCTTCTGATTTTTCCCCCCTGGCTTATCTCTATAATTAAAACAACTCTCACGATAAGATTCATGTGGAATAGAAACCGAGTAACACATCTCTAGAATGCAAGATTTAATAAATCAGATGTGCTGGTACTTTCCATTAATACTGATCACATGTTGATCTTTATAATTGCTAACACACTTTAAAAAGTGTGTTACTGTGATACTATTTACAGCTCAAACAACTAAAACTGCTAGCCTAGGTCTAAATAATTCATGTTATGTTTCATTTCCTATTTTTAACTGCTCAGAAAATACAGCTCCTGTCAAACCTCAGCTTGTTAGAAGTAACCTTGTGAGATTTTCAGAAGTGTGTTTTTAGCATAGAGCAGTGTGGCTTGGTGCCGTGTTTCCCCAGCCATTTTTAGTTCCCAAGTTCTCTGGGAAACTGAAATAGCCAAGTTTTCTGTCAGAGATGAAAAGATTTCCAGATTAGTTCAGGGTCTCCACAGGGCATCTAAAATTTTTCTTTTTGGTCTTATCTATTTATTACCAGTGAATAATCTACAGGCATTTAAAAAGTCAATAAAAAGCACTTCGTTTTAAAATTATCGACATAATCTAAAATATTATTACTGACATAAAGCACTTCCTTTGGTTTTTTGAAAATCTGAAATGCTAACACTTCACTGTCTACTTAAAAGAGAGAGAAAGAAAAAAAGAAGTGTCTGGAAGGGATGAATGAAAGTTAAAGTTTTTGGCTGAAAAGCAGTATAAGTTTAGAGTCTGGAGGGAATTAGAGAGTTCTTAAGCTTTCCTCAAATCACGCTGCCTACTCAAGTGACCTTGGCCTTGCAGGGTTGACAATTGTGTACTCTCTGATTGAACCACTGACATTATCATTCAGTAGGTGTTAAAAATCCCTTAGACCCTTTCTCCATAAGTAGCAGGAATTCTATGCTAGGGCATAGCTGATGAATACAGAAAAGACGTGAAGGAATTTTTTCAAGTTAAAACAAAATTATGAATTTTTCTCTACTAAATTGAACTAATGCACTTCTTTTCAAATTCGGACAAGCAGGTGTAAATATATGTTCTACAATGGAAGGCCAGTAGAAGTGATGCTGTTTACCCAGTTAAGTGGAGAGAGACTTAATGGTGTTAATATTTCAGGAAGATTTGAATAGAATATGTAGTATACTGGTTTTGACATATCAAATCACCATTAATCCCTTTACTGAATGGATTGACCATCTCGTGACATTGTCTCTTTAATAAATCTAGAACATGAATTTACACATAAAACCTAGGATGGAGGGAATAGAGGGGAGGGGTGGGGAAGAAGGGGAAGAACCAAGATGCATCATGTAGAGGTACAAAATAAATGTGATGAATGTGACCATTACATGTACATTGTACCAATACATGTTCTTGGTTAAAAAAAAAAACCTAGACACACACATGCACACACATAGAACATTATTCATCTTTCCATCTACATAAATAATATTAAATGATCAAATCAATTAGCATGCTACAGAAGACCAGGTGCCCCAAGTATGCAGTGTGTGAGTAATTATTTCCCAGAAAAGAAGATTTAGAGAAGAGTGAACACTATGTTGTACCTTCCTGTCAGTGGCAAAATACAGAACAATTCTATTATTGGTTTCAGATCTTCTTTTTTTTGCATAGCAGAGATAGTAATTATTAAAATAAATGATACATCTCAGACTAGTTATACAGATAACAAGGTAAAATTTATGTGGCCCAGAAACACAATGCTTAGAACTAAATGGTGAGTTGAACTGAGCACTGTCCTATAGTATTTATCAATTTTCTATATGTCAGATTAGGCAGTCTATTTCTGGTATCATAATATAACGAATTACAATTAGATCATTAGGCAATGTGTTTGAAAGTTAAGGCTCTGACCCCAAGACATCCAAATATGGCAGAATTACTAACAAATTGAGCCAGTTGGTTACTTTGGTTATATAAGACAGACCAGGCAAGGTATCTCATGAGGAAGAAATTTAATACAGGTAATTGGATACCTGAAGAATTTTTGGAAGGACAAAAATTCCTTCCAAATTGGAAGTGAGGGAAAACTGCCACTAATATTTACAAGATCAGAGATATGCGAAAATTACATGAACTCACTGTCCATATCTCATGAGAAGGCGCGCTCACAAGGAGTTGCTATCTGACACCTGCCATTCGCCCATTCCTCCAGTTGTCAAGGCTGGAGGAGAAAAATTATGTCATTTCTCTTGTTTTCTGAACCTCTCGCCAGTGCGTCTCACTGAAATACTGTGAACACTTTGCTGATGCAGGTGAAAATTTGAAAATGTTGGAGGACAAGTGGATTTAATACCAGGCAGTCTCATGAGAGTAGCCTACAAGTTGTTGAGATAAAGGATGTCAGTGTGGAAGCCTTTTCTTATCATTTATCTAAGTATCACTATGTACTAGATCTGTAAGATGTAGTTATCCACATGGGCATCCGGTCTCCCTCCTTTACTATGTGTTGGATGATAATGAAATACAAAAATGTATGATGCCTTAAAAATAAATGTATCCCTGTTAATCATATTTAGGAGTAATTGGGGATTGTTTCTCTATAGAAGAAATAGTATTTTTAAAGAAAGTTGTAATTTTAGATATAACTTTTAGATACAACATAATTTTAGAAAAATTACGAAGACTATATAGTTTCCATATACCTTTACCAAGTTGCTACTTTCCTCTATTATTAATATTTTATGTATATATGGTACTTTTTTTTTTCCTTCTGAAAAAATTTTTTTAAATTTTATTTTACTGGTACATTTTAGGTGTACATATTGATAACATTTATCATAGAGAATTTGTACCTGTACATGATTATATGGTACTTTTGTTGCAATTTATTAATCAACATCCGTACATATATTATTAAATATTAAATTTCATACTTTGTTTAGATACATGTAGTTTTTATCTAACATCCTTATTCTTTCTAGGATCTGATTCAGGAGGCCACATGACACTTTGTTTTCATATCTAAATAGGCTTCTCTTGGCTATGGTGATTTTTCTGACTGCTTTAGATGATCTCCAGAATTTTAGAGAGTACTGGGAAAGTATTTTGTAGACGCTCAGTTGAGGTGTCTGATGTTTGTCTCAGGATTAGGTTGAGGTTATGGGATTTTAGGAGGAAGATCACAGATGCAAAGTGACATTTTCATCACTTTATATAAAGATGTATGCTAGAACACAATTTAATCAAAGTCAATGTTGACTCTGATAACTGGGCTTAGGTAGCGTTTGTCAAGTTTCTCTACTTAAAATAACTGGTTTTCTCTTTTCACAGTGCACTTTCTGGAAATAAGTCACCAGGTGCCACCCATTCTTCATGAACAAGAAGTCATTCTCTTCTTTAGGGGTGGAGTGTGTATATGACTTATTCCTTTTTCCTGCAAAAGAAATTTTCATCTTCTGTCCTATTTTAGTCATTTACTTATATCAGTATTTGCTTATAGCTATTTATTTAACACTTTGGATTACAACTTGGTAGTATTTGTATATTTTGTTGCTGAAGATATGCAGTTTAGGCCACCATAAGCTCTTTCTCTGTTGATTCCTATGGACTTGTTTCTGTTGTTCTTGTTAATTTTTGAACACTGTTTTCCTTTTAGGGACTGTGAGATTTCCTAGGATTATCTTGTTGAATTTCCCACCCTGGTTCTAAGCCCTGTCTTCTCTCCAAGGATTCCTGGTCCTGGTTCATTCTACTGGAGAATTGTTTTAGAAACCGAGATCTCAGTACTAGGTGTGCTCATTTTTCCTGGTGTATCATTGCTTCTAGGACATCTACACTGACAGAGCAATGAAACATAAGTGTGTCTACCAACCATGTATTATGTATCTCTATAGATACTTTTAGACATAAACATCTGTATCTATATTAAGCTAAACAAGAATTCATACTGATATTCATCATTTTAATCATGTGTTATTTAGCCCCGCCCCTTGCTTATTGGTAAACTGCCACTCCAAAAGTGATAAACCTGACTTCCACTACCTGCCATCCATTTACTTTATTGTTCAATTCCAGTATACAAGTAGAGTGGTATTAGAATTGTTAATCATACCTCTACAGGAAACCTCTATATTAACTGAAATACAGTAATTATGTAAAATAATTTTCCCATTAGTCTCAGATGTATGGTGCTTTAAATATAAATTTCCAAAGTGACTTGGGTTAGAGACTTTGTACTTTGGATATTTATCATATTATAAATGTGTAACTGTCATGTGTGCACAGTTCTACATTTTGTCACATCTTCATTTGTCATGTGACATTTTTATGCTTACTACCGTATACTAGCCTTTAGATAGAATGGAGGATGTATATTTTCAAAACCCAAAAATGAGAAAGGGAGGGTTTGATTACATCATTACTGTCAGCCATATTGAAGAAAGGAAAAAGAAAGGTTAAATTAGAGCGCAGCTGTGATCCGTTTTGTAGCACGGGCTCAATGATGGACAAACTCTTTTGTCTGCCCCTGCGGGACACCTTCCGAGCCTGAAGAAAAGCCCTTCTTACTCAGGTCTTTTCTCAGAGTTTCTAATCTTTTGCATATTGCATACAAAACAATTTCTGTCCAGACTATAAGGAAGGTGGCCCCTTGATTTTAGGTTAAAAGTCCTCTTCGAACACCTTCCTACCTATTATGCTAAAATTGAGTCAAGGATTTGGGAGATATTAAGTCAAAGATACCTCGATATTCCATTTAAGTGAAATTTTTAAAATGCTGATAAAAATAATATATACAATAATTACAGTTATAATTCACTTCACAAATACATGATAATTTGTATATTACTCAATATATTGAAAAAATATATAAGAGGCAAAAAACAATATGTCTCATTGAGGAATCAGGAATTTGTTGGAGAAGGTTGAAGGAGGAGGTAACTCAGGCACAAGGGGGTCATTCCTGTCAGAAAGCACAGCAGAAGTGGACCCAGAGAGGAGGAAGATGAAGAGGAACAGATTAGAGGAAGATAAAGGAGTTGTGGCGTTTACGGCATCATAACACATATTACAAACAAGATTAAAAAGAGGGTACAGACAAGAATATAAGGAACTCTGAGTGCTGGGATGAGGATTTTAAATTTGAAACACAAGGGAAGAGCTTCCAGCAGGAAGTAAAGCCACCAGAGATACGTTTCAGAAGAATGAGTCAAATGGACTTAGATGTGGACTGAGGTGAAGGCACAAAATGACCAAGACGAGGAGCTGAAGATTTCAATAAAGGATTACAGCAGAAATGAAAGAGAGATATACCGAACCAAACAAGAGAGGATAGTAGGTCCTAGCAGACGATTGAGTATAAGGAACATGGGAGTAGGAGAGTGGATAATAGTGTCCTATTATCAGATCTGTGGCTAAAAGATTATTTGCAAGGACAGGGACTAGTTAAAAGCTGAAGGGTTCAGTTTGGGACCAACTGGTTTTGAGGTGAGAGCATTAGACTGTAGTGTTGAAAATCGGGCTGATGAAACTTGTTATACTCAGAGGCACAGGTTCTGTTAATATTGTCAAGAGAAGGCTGAAACCGCAGGAGGGTTAACTCAGCATTCACAGCACTTGAATGCATGAAGCAAAAAGAGACTGAATTCCTGTGTTTATTGAAGGATTTTGATGTGCCTATTCTGACAATGTGACTTCACGCATTATTAGAAAAACACTGTGCTGAAATTGATGGAGGCCTGAGAGTATGTCAGTGTGGAAAGTGCTATGGGAAATGTCCTAGGAATCTCCCGTTCAAGTGGCTACAATTGGGAAATAGTGTAATGTGGTTTATTAGATGATCATATTTAAAGTTACACTAATGAAGTGGTTCTCAATGTTTGGTTTGAGAAAGTAATTTTTGCCCCTACTCGAGGTCTACTGAATCAGAAACTCTGAGGACACTGAGGTTTGGGAACCACTGGACCGGAAGTGTGGTAGCCCACAAGTGAATCACTGTGCCATGGGGGAAAAGAAGCAGTGGTCCTGGGAAGACTAGTGTTTATAATAAACTCGAGGGAAACAGCAGGTAGCAGTCCTCCTTTTCTATCACACAGAACCTTCATTAAATGAGGATGAGGGGTGCAATTGGCTGCTCAGTGAAGCCGGTCCACTGCCTGCTTCCGCTGCCACAGATTTTCTGATCTGAGAACGTGGAGAAGGAAAAATCATAACTCCCATATCTTTTCCTATGTGCAGCTCACTGTTTCCTGTTTGTTATGAATTATGTTTCTCCCCTCACAGGTTGTTGAAGCCCCAACCCTCAATACTTCAGAATGTGACTAAGCACTAGAAGCTAGAAGAAGCAAGGAAAGTGACATTAGTGCGTTCATGGAAGGGAAAAGTTGATTTCAGACTTCCAGATTCCAGAACCATGAGCCAGTCATTTCTGTCGTTTTAAACTGCTCCATCCTTGGGCCTTTGCTGCAGGTGTCCAAGGGTGGCAATACGCATCTCACTATCAGTGTGTGCAGGAGCCAACACTGACTCTCAGCAGTCAGATGGGAAACTGCAGAACTAGGAGAGAACGAAAAGATGCTGCTGCTGAGTGTGTGTATGGAGAAGCCTTTTAGAGAGGAGGGAACTCCAAAAACAGGTCTATGCTGGAGGTCTGGACACAGCCCTTAGCTAGGTGCACACGGGTAAAAGACACGTTTTCAAGTTTTATATTGTTTGAAAGAAATAATATTCAGACATTTTCAGAGCCCCAGAACTATTTTGAGGACTCAAGGGAGCATTAGAATACACAACCTTTCACAACCACAAGCCGTAGACCAGGCAGATGGGTTGCCCGTGGGCAGCCATGCTGCTAGGCAGGGAAACTTAGGTCTTCGTGTTTGCCTTAGTTCTCCTAAACTGAGGACTAGAAGAAAAACAGCCACACGGAAACTGGGTTGAGTTGTTCCCACATTTATTCCTTTGAGTTCAAATTATAGCTGAATGTTACAGAAAGGACTTGGAATGCAGTCTTGTTTTATCTGCTCTAATGACATAAACATTCCAAAGAAAAAGAGGACTAAAGTGCTATCAATAAAAACAGTGCAGCTATCAAACTCTCTAAGTCCAAGACACACCTAGTAGCAGTTTCTAGAGCTAATTTAGAAAGACAGGCCTCAGCTGGAGGCTTGTAAAAGGCCGAAGTCTTCAGCAAGCCATCAGAGAGTAAGCTGTTTGCTTCCTTTAAGCAAGAAGCAAAACTTTCTCCCAAATGGTAGTAGATCCAGAACTTTGTTGGAATGAAAGTTCCCTGCAAGATGCGGAGAAGCTATGCTAAAGGAGATGGAGGTGAAGCAGAACTTTCAAATGCTTCTTTTCCCTGATATGAGAAACCATAAGTGTAAATAAGGACAAAGAGGTATAATAGATATCATTAAAAGAAAGATAATATTCAAAAGGGAGGAGAACTAGAAAGGGAGAAGAGGGAAAAGAAGGGAGGGAAAAAGAAGACAAAGAAAACAGAGGAAAAATGGAAAAATGTAAATAAACCTGCTGTAAATAGGGAAGGGCAGGGGAGTGGAAGGGAGGTGTGGGGAAGAGGGGGGAACCAAGATATATCACATACAGGTACAAATTAACCATGATGAATGTTATATTATGTATACAATGTACCAATATATGTTCTTGGAAATCAAACAAACAAAAATATCCTCATCTATCCATAGCACTTCTCCATCTGTTCCAGTTAATTAACTAACATATACAGCATTTATGTTGTCTACTATTTGCTAGGATATGGCAGGTCATGGTAGCAATAGCTAAAGAAGATAAAATAAAATTTTAAAAGAAATAAAACAAAGAAGATAAAATTTAATTGAGTTTATATTGTGGCAAATCATTTAGGAAATCAGCTTGCTCTTCACTCCTTCTCTAAGTCCTTAAATCTGCTCATGCTTAGGTGACATTAGGAAAGTTGAAAAAAAAAAAAAAACCCAAACAGTGGCCTAAGGATTTAAAAGACATCACATGTTTCATTCTGAGAGCCATGAACCATCTCAGAGAGGCAATTAGAAATCAGTTATAAGTAGAAAATCCTCCTAGCTGGGGATTTAGCTCAGTGGTTAGAGTGCTTGCCTAGAAAGCACAAGGCCCTGAGTTCAATCTCCAACACCAAAAAAAGGAAGAAATACTGCCCAATAAAAGAGATATTCCTAAATATTGTCTCTATCTCCTTTCCCCCTTTTTATGGCATTAGCTTCATTTAATAACATTTTATGGCTATTTTATTACCCTAAAGCTACAGAAGCTTTTCCAGCTTCTTAAAATATTCAAAAGGCAGTCCTCACAGATGATTGAATTTTCACAGTCAGATGAAATTTGGAATGTATTCAATTTAACCTTCAAGATACCTATTTTTTAACAGAAATAAAAGCTATTACATACTTATGTCATTTCATATCAATAAAACTATAAAACTCACTGATCAGTACAGCTATAGAAAGCATAAGCGAGTGTGGGTGGCCATATTTGCTGGAGCCATGCTACTCAAGATGCTGATTCTTTCAGGCAACATTTCTCTCCTTGCTTTTGATCTTAAGTGGGCCAGAGCTCTGTAATAGCATGAATCATTTGAAGAGGACTTAACAAGGCATCAGATGCTCAGATGAAGTGCACCAGGGGGAAACATGGCGTCTTCTCAGGAGACGTGTAGCCCAGTTACTTGGTGACCTTGGTGTGTGGAGTGGATCAGAATTTTAAAACCCAGCACCCACATCTCTCTTCATCTATTTAGGTCTTCCTGACCCACTGAGTTTTGGGGGTTACATTCTATTCTGCTACACTCATTTGAAATTCAGCTGTTTATTGATTTTAAATACTTGGCCCATCATTTTATTTCAACAACTGAGGAATTTGGACATGAGTAATGTTTTACAAAGATGTTATTCAAACTGACTGGTATATCAAGGTGAACTGGCTCATTTATGTGCTGTGTATCAAGATGGAGGCCTGTGATCATACAACTCCCAAGATCCAGAGTTTTGCCGCCCACTCAGTGTCTCCAAGGGCGCTAGAATTCATTCAAACTGATTTAGGGAGATCAAAGCAAGTGATATTTCTTGTTTATGAACATGCTGAATAGCTATAAATTCCTAGCTAATGCACATTAATTACAATAAAATTATATAATTTATGAAATAAATCTCGAGGAATATTTTGGCAGAGAATTAAACAAGACTTCCTGTTATTTTACATTGCATAGGAAGTGATTAAACAGTCTACTTATACTCCTCTTTTAAAAGTAATCTTGAAATTCCAGAAATGAAGATTTATTAAAACAAATTTTTATTTAATGTCTAGTTTTATTCTATTATTCATATTTGAATTCCAACATTTTATTTAAAACTAGATGATTCACAAAATGAGTAGTAAGAACATTAAATAGAAATTATTTTCCATATTCTTTTTCAATAAGAATGACCATATTTACATTTCAATAACAATGCCACATGCTTTTTTACAAAAAGAAAAGGCATAAAGTTGGAAAGTAGTTAAAAATCCAAAAGAAAAGAAGCAAGAAATAAATATTGAAAAGAAAAAGAAAATGAATTGTTATAATTAAATAATGTAATTATAGGTAATTTATGTAACAAAATATTACATATAATATATATGATTAAATATATATATTTATATTATATTTAAATTTTAATTATGTGATAAATCTAGGTAATTTTCTTAGCCAGTTACTTGTATTCCCTCAAATAAGAATCGAAGTTTATGTCTATGTTTATCTAAATGAAATTAAGTGGGAATCTTTAGTAATTTGTGGCATCAAGCATATATTTCGAGGTTGTTGCTTTCTCTTTTTACAAAAGCATGTAACATTGTTCTTGAAATGTAAATATGGTCATTAATATTCTTCATCTTTCCTCTCCAACAAGGGGTGTTTGTGTGTGTGTGTGTGTGTGTGCATGTGTGTGTACATGTGTGCGCATGCACACCTGAATGTGTGTGATAGCAGCGAACATTTCAATGACATTGTCTACTTTCAGGCCTTGGTTAAGCTCTAGCTATTCGCCTTGCCATCCTTCCTGCCCATTCCATTAATAAAGACAATTGGCTGTCTCTGGTAGGTTTCACTGTGTTCTCATTATCAGAGATCACTTCTGAGTTCAAGAGGAGAATCTCTTGCTCATCCTTCTGAGACTCACAATCAGATCATTCTTTCTGCTAGTTGCACAGTGATTGGCAGATAATTGCGATAGAGAGTTCATGTCATTTGCTACATCCTGTCCCCAGCTCGGCTTATTTTCTGTAATTGTCTGTTGCTTTGTCTTGGCTCAGTAAACTTCTCAAGCACGTTAAAAGATACTCTTCTGAGCACTGTGTATTTGCACCTGTCCATATCCACGAGGTCAGCCCTGGTAGTATTTGTGATTTAAAACACTTCTCCCTACTTTTCTTAGTCTTTTACCTCTCAAGATGACCATTTTATTCACTGGTGGTTGAAGATAAAAATGTTGATACATGTCCTAACTCTGTTTTTATGGGTCTCTTTAAAGGACCCATAAATCAAGTTTGCTTGGGACAGTATCGGATTATGATTTCTTTCTCAGCATAAATATTAATAGAGTCCTCATTCATTCTCAGGTGTTCTGGTTTGGATAATAAATTATATGTTCATCCAAATCTTATCCCATGGAGTATTCTATACAATCTATCTTATTGGCGCCACCTTCAAAATACATGTTTATCTACTCACTTTTTATTTTCCACACACCATCGTGGCCCACATTATTATCTTCTCTTAGACCACAGCAATAGCCTTCAAGCTGGTCTTTGGCTTCTCTAATCACTTCACTGTAGTCTGCTCTCTATCCAGGTGTAGGTTTATATCATTCCCTTTCTACAAAGTTCTAGTAACTTCTAATCTGAGAATGAATCTGGACACCTTGCCTTGTCCTACAAGGCCAGAAATTATCCTGCCTCTGGTCATCTTTCCAAATCACATGCTAATCTTCCTCATCAGCTTTTTCCCAAGTTGTACTTCTTGCTTTGTGCAAACACTTTGAATTCTCTCTCATCTTTGCATTTTGTGTTCTCTCTGCCTACAGCTTTCTCCCCCTGGCCTGTAGGGGTAAAACCTAACTTTATTCAGTTATCTCTCCATTCAAAGGTCAACTCACCTGAGAGAATTTCATGGTCAGCCTCTCTGAGCATCTTCCCTGATTCAGTGCAGGAAACGGAAATGACTATAGATATTTCATGCAGAGAGAAATTTGATTTAAAAGTTAGGAGCTTATAAAATCATTAGAAGAAAGAAAATCAGAGGCTCACTCTTTGACCCAGGCTTCAGGTCACGCTAGACTGCAGTTAAGGAAATTGCGGATGCTATTGTTTTGTCCATGGCTGCTGTCTCGAACATCCTGTACTTAGGAAAAGAGCCTTAGCAGACACATACAGCTGCAGAAGCCCGAGAGTGGGTTCCATTATGCAGGAAAATGGTTTCTATCTCCCTGAATTTTTCACATTTTATGCAAGGATATCTCACTGGCAGAATTTAAACCGTGCTTAATGAACTAGTTGAAAGGGTGTCTGATAAACCTATTTTTAGCCTTCTCGAGTATGACTAGAGGTCATAAAAAGAGAAGGACTGGTCACAGAGTACTAACAGGCTGCACATGATCCCCTCGGCTATGTCACACTGTCATATCTACTCTGCTTAATTTTTCTCCAAGTACTTATTACTACCTCAAATATTTACTCGTTAGTTTGCTATGTCTGTCTTTTCTAACTAACTCTAAGACAGGAGTGTGTAGATGAATTAAAAAACTTTACTGGAATACATGTCTGTCTCAGAGGTCATATTTTAAATGTTGCAAAAACAAATACTATTTCCATGTTTTGAAGAAAGTATTATCAGAGGATTATTACACTGAATAGAAAAAGTGGAAGCCGTGAGGAGTTAAATTAGTAAATTTAAGAGAAATTCAATCTTAGGGCAGCAAGATTTCGTGGGAGTGAAAGCAACCAATTAATTGTACTTTTACAATTGAAACTAGAAGTTATATTTACTTCTTCTGGAGAAGAAAAACAAGGATATCTGATGGTTGGGAATAGCAGAGATTTTCCATTATTTTTTCCATTTCTCGCTATTCTCTGTGGGAGATTGATCTGACTGGGGAGACTGTGGGGCTCTGCTTATGCTGGGTTAGCTTTTCTTCTCTCATTCACCGGACCTGGCTGGGCAAAAGCCAGAAGCCAACCTGGCCAAATTTGCCCTGTAGGGAGCAGCCTGCGTTTGTCCAGGCCTATGACTATGACTGCCTATGACTGAGGAGTTAAATTCAGTTTATGTGCAAAGAAATAGAAGATTATTTTGATCCCATGAGTGAACCTATGTTCTTCAATACTAATCCAGACTATTTTGACCCTTAGTTTCCTCCTATGTCTATTATAGTAACTCTCAACCTTCAATATATGTTGGAATCACCTGAAAGCTTTCAGCTACACAGCTGCCATATTTCTAGAAATCAGTTAATGTAGTTCTTCTGTGATTTAATTCTTCCATGGTTCAGGTTTGAGAATTAGGAGATGTAACAGTGGCCCAGATGATTCTAATAATCAGGCAACATTACATGCTGTTGCCTACAGGGAGGAATATTAATTGGTGCCTTCAAAACTCAATGGAACAGACTAAAATTGGTACTAGTTCATTGATCACCATATACTATGGATTGAATTGTGTACACCCAAAAGGTAAATTCTAAACCCTAGTATTATAAATGTGACCATCATAGGAGAGTCTTTGTAGATGTAATCGATGTAAATGAATACATTAGGGCAGGCAATCTGATATGACTGATATCTTTATGAGAAGAGGTACAAAACAGAGAGCGATCCACTGAGAGAAGATGACCATGTGAAGGCAGAAGCAGATATTAGAATTAAACTGTCACAAGCCAAAGAGTGCCTGGGAATTGAAACATGCAGAAAAGATACTGCTCTGGAGGTTTTGAAGGGAGCCTGGCCCTGCCAACTCTTTGAATTTAGACTTTCAGTTCCAGAACTAGGAGAAAACAAATTTCTCTTGTTTTAAACCACTAATCTGTGGTACTTTGGTACAGCAGCCCTCTAGAATTTTACTCAGTACTCTTTTTTGTTTCTTTCTTTCACTTTTTTGCTTGACAATCTCCTCCCTCTCTAATTAACATCTCTACTTTCATTGGTGTGCATCCCCGAGGCAGGTAACCCATGTAACCATTTAGTATTATTCTTCAATAGATACTTCCATGCTGCTCTTCTGATGAATTACTGATACATATGCACACATCCACACCCACACACATCTTAACTAAAATATTTTTTAAAGTTTTTTGGTTTGTTTGTTTTACATTTTGGATTTGGGTTTAACTTCCAGAACTGAGGTATTGGGTTTGAACAGTATAGACATATTTAATTTCAAATGGCATCAGCTTGCATTATAGAAAATTAATCATAATCTAGAAAACTAATCATAATGCACATTTTCAGAGAAATGCATGAGAATATCCTTTTGTTGGCATTCGCTATCACTGTTGTTAGAAAGCTTTTAATTTTTGTCAATTAGGTTTATGTGATTTCTTTATTATATCATTATTTAATTTCATAACCATTAGTGACTGGTGTCTTCACATTTTTTAGACATTATTATGTCACATGGTGAACCAATTATTATGCATTTTCTCTAGTTTTCTATAGCCTACTCTTTTTCTTGTTGATATTTAAGCAGATCATCTAGTATAAGCAGATCTTTTAGATACTTTTTTTGTTATATTCTTTAATATCATTTTATTTAGCTATTACATACCTTACCTATATTTATCTTAAAATCATCCTTCAATGTTTCAAATTTTATGTAGATATTAAAAACTTCTGTGGTTTCATTTGGAACAAGAACTCTTCTTAACCTAGATGATACACATATTCTTCTAGATCTTCTTGAAATATTCATTTGCTTTTGCTTTTTGCATACAATATTTTAATTTTTGTAAGTAATATAATATACTAGTTCAGTTTTTTTAGAGGGACCATTTTTATATTATTATTTAAAAATAAATTTTTGCCTCTGATTTGACTTACCAATTTTGTAAAATATTGAATGATTGTATAATATTGACTTTTTTCTTGATTCTTTTTTATGTACCAATGGTCTATTTGTCTAACTCATACCAGCACGATTTAAATGCATTGACAGATGATTTCTGACTTCAGTAAATTTCTGTAATTTCCTTGGTTTGTATCTTAAATTTATTCAGAAGTATATTTTAGATATTGTCATTACCCTAAATAGAGTAACTTTCCTCTTTTCCTATTGCAAGTGTTTCTTGTTGGGTCAAAATTTTGCTATATGCTTTACAAATCTATCTTCTTCACAGCTACCTTAACAAATCATTCCACTGATGAATACACCTCGAGACCATAATGTTAAGTGAAGCAGCTCAGACACACAAGCTTAAATATGGTTATATATATCATATATTATATATATTACATCTCTTTCTCTCTCTCGCTCTCTCTCCCCACTTTGTACTATATGTATATGTATATGTATATGTATATGTATATGTATATGTATATGTATATGTATATATATACACAATACATATAGTATAAAATAAAAGACAGATAATAGGAAAAAAGATAGAGAGGGAAAAAAAGTTGTAATCCAGCATGGACAATGTATCTAAAAGTGTACTTTGACTTGGTACAATTGTCTTACATGTTTTATATGTTTTTTGGCCTATTAGTCTTGTTTTTAATCTGCATACATTAACTATATCTGTATATAATAATTAATATCATAACTAATCTGTATATAATTAGCTATATAAACCCTTATAAGATAAATAAATGAATCCGATGTTGGCAAAATAAAAAGAAGGTAGAGGGAATGGGGGGAGAAAGGAACTGAATGTGTGGCGTACATGTACCAATTCCCTACAATGAATGTAATCCTTATGTACTGCAAACATGTAGATTAATGTAGTTCAGATACTATTTTAAGAGATTTACCTATCTTGATTGCAAACTTCATAAGAAATCCTGTGAGGTAGAAGACTCCCACACTATCTCCAATTTTACAGGTGAGGAAATGAAAGTTATTAGCTCAAGGTCATAATTGTGGTCAATCATAAAGCAGGATTTCAATGTTGGAAATCTTGTTTCAAGACTCCTACTTTGATACTCTATAATCCTCTCACTGAGCACACCTTGTCAAAAGAAACAATTTCTTGTACTCATTCTCTATATAGTAATAGTTTTTTTCCTACACTGAGATCTGATTAAAGAAAAATACAGATAAAGTAACATTTAGTATTGTATTTTAGTTCTGATGGCAGAACAAGTCCTCAGCATCATTAAGAATCCTCACGAAAGTTTCTTTTGTGCATTCTAGATTCTGGGAATTCACTCCCCTCATTATTTTGGAACCAGGATGACAAGAACCACCCATTTTGGCCCTTTAGGGCAGGAGTGTGTACGTTGTAAATAGCCAGCCAATTTTGCCCAACTGCCTGTTTTTCTAAATAAGCTTTTATTGGAACACAGCCATGTTCATTTGGTATGTATCTATTGTCTGTTGTTGCTTTTGCATTACAACGTCAGAAGTAAGTAGTTGCAATAGAGACTGGCCTGCATAATCTTAACAAATATTATCCAATCCTTTATTTTAAAAGTTTGATGAATTTTGTTCTAGATTATTACACTATTCTGCAGGAGAATTATTCCGGGATTTTCATTTCCCCAGTTTCATAACTCGACAGATGTCCTATTCTGTTGGGATTTTGTTCTTTGTCTTCCAAGGAGAGCGCTAGCTAAATGAAATCTAATTTATATTAATAAATTGAAGATGGATACTGTTTTTATGTGTTTTCTAAGGTGGAATTTGCTCTCTAATAGAAGGCTTCTGGAGAGAAATGATGTAGAACAAAGAAATCAATATCTCATTTTATAATTTCAAAATATACAACAAATTAGAAAAGATCTTTCTAGCACATTTCTAATTATATTACCTAGTCCATTCTGATATTATTTACTGTGTATGTACTTTGTTTGCTTTACCTAACATTTCTTTCTCTGGCAGATAGACACTTAAAAAATCACTAACTTTTCCACAGGTTCATTGGCTCCAGTCTGGTTTTGGGAGGTGGGTAAACGGCTGCATTCACAAAATGTTGTAAGACAGGTGGTCTTGTACTACAGAAACCCCCAGGCTGACAGTCTGTTCATTCCAAAAGAAAGAGTTTGTGGAGCAGTTTTATTGGAGGAGAGTATGGATGAACATTGCTTGACAGAAAACTATGGTAGTAATGACAGCTGGCCTTAATTCTAAATATTTATATATTTTTGAGGTTTCCAAAAGCATTTTCAAAGCTCATCTAACCTTTTTGACATTTTTGTGAATATTATTTTTATTCCCATTTCACAAGTGAGATAAGAGGCTCAGATAAAGCAGTTTATAAGTGACAGAGACAGAATAAATCTATGTTTTTAGATTCTAGATATGATGTTTTCCCAAGCATTGGTACTGTTTTTGTTGGAGAGAGAGGGAAGCATGATGGAGAGGAGTTAAGGGCTACTGCAGGGATGAGGCTATGGCAGGGAAAAGCAATTTTCCTCCCTGTAGAGAAAGGCAATTTTCTTCACTGCAAGGAAGAAAAAAATGAAAGGAATTCTTCAGAAATTTGGCATCCATGTATCAATTCATTCATTTAACAAATATTTATCGAATATGTGGAACAGGAGGATAAGGCAGCCCACATAAGTTTACTGTCTTTCTGGAGTGTCTATTTGGAGGCCACAGGCCACTTTTAAAAAGATAAACAAAATACACAGTGTATTAATCAATGATAAGTACCAAAGAGTGTGAAAAAAAAAAAGAAAAGAAGACAGGATATAAACTCTCGAAGTATCAGACTGAAATTTCAGAAAGATTGGTTAGGAAGGGCCTCATGAAGATGGCCACTGAGAATTAATCATAAATTGCTCTCTATGATTACTTTATCCCCTCATCCTTAAATAGTATACCACTAATAATGTTATTTGGACTCATTTGTTTAAAGTAATGGTTCATTTTTCCGTTTTCTTTTGGGTGATACTCAAACCCATTCTATTCTTATCGAATGTAAATTAATTTATTAACTATTGAGTGTTTCTAATTATGTCTTCTAATTAATTAATCCAATTGATTTTCTAACCCATTATAGTAGCAGGTGACCAACTTGGAAATCTTGCCATACTGTATCACATTAGTTCATCAATGTCCCAAGTAGATTTATGACTGTTTGCTTAAAAAGAACTGAGTAATACAGAGCTAGTGTCTAAAAAACTGTAGCTTCCAATACTATTAGAATGTTAGCTTCTGC
Source organism: Hystrix cristata (assembly GCA_004026905.1). Classification (NCBI taxonomy): domain Eukaryota; kingdom Metazoa; phylum Chordata; class Mammalia; order Rodentia; family Hystricidae; genus Hystrix; species Hystrix cristata. The sequence continues at coordinate 47,451 of PVJO010003839.1, forward strand.
AAAATGTTTCACTACATTGTTTTGTACAACAGTCCTAGTAATGCAAGCAATGCGAGGGTTAGGTTTAATTTCTTCAGATGTTTAAAGAGATAAAACACAGTTAACACTCCATTTCTCTTCCTACCATCAGTGGGCATCTGCATTTACCTTCCTAGATATTCAGATGGTCTATGGGTAAGAAATATTTGCTGTTTTCTTAGGAGGTTATTGAAGGAATTTATTATTCAGAAGCCAAGTGTTGACATTTAACAGGCCCACTGAAGAAACAGCAGCCCCATTTTCCTAACACCTAAACTTGGAAACAAATGACACAGGAGTCAAAGAAAAAAATAAACTACATTACTGAGAAACCTGTTTGGAGAACATAGCTAGATTTATAGACAAGTAAATGGTTTTGTTAAGATTGCTCTCTATGATTAATTTATCCTCTCAAACTAGAGGACTGTCTGCCTACTGTCCTTAGACATGGCTGAGAGATAATGAAAAACAAAACAAAACAGAAAAAAATGCAGATCCCTTACAGTATGAGTCGTAGTTTCACAGAGCTGAGTCAAACATTCCCTTGTCTTCCTCTGGAGAAATATGAATTTCAAGTGAATGTTACCACAGAAAAGAGGTCTGAGTGTTACTACAGTGGAGTTCCCGCCAGATAGGAAAGCAAGTAGAGGGAAGTGTAGAGTTCTGCCCTAAAGATTTCATTTGATCTAGGAATGTTTTTTCATTTTACCATTACTGGACAGATGGAAAAAGATCTTTTATTCCTGAAATTCGTTTGATCTTAGTTTTAATATCATTCATTCAATTAAAAAAGAAAGATTTGCAAAGATGCTTGCGAAAAAGTGGTTATATGAAAATTACCAATGACAATTACCAAGAGTTCACTGAATGTAAAAAATGTGCCCAGAACTATAAAAATTTCATCTTCAAGGGATACCCAGAATCAGACATAAACTCTAACTCCAGGAAAATTATAATAAGTAGGTCACACAATAATAATAAACATAAAATAAGTACTATAGCATAGAATATTAATTGCTAATGCGATTAACTAAAGATACCATAGGATAGGGGCAGAATGGTACATTGTGAAAAGCCCTAGTGCCAGAGGCAAGAGAGCTGGGTTCTTTTTTCCCAAACTCTAATGGAGTAATTCCAGGCCAGGCTTGTGTAATCTATGATCTTAACATTTTAGTTTTTCTAATATAATGTGAAAGAAATTACCTTTGGATTTTTAAACTTCTGATGAATTCAGTTTTATACGATCTCTGTCTATGTGACTACAGGACAAAATGAAAATAAAATGTACATTGGTGGAAAGGCAATAACAAAACGTGCAAGTAAGGAAGAGTCAAGGAACTACATTACAGGGGAAAAAAAGGAAAAGAAACTATTCAGTGTGAGATTAAGAGCAGTGATTGGGCCATTCAGCAATAATTAATTTAAATCTGGGCATAAAATTGACAAAGGGAGCTAAAACATCTCCTTCCAAGAACTTCAGAAATAATTGGGACAGTAATATACTTTCCAGCATTGTTGTATTATTCTGTTTTCTCTGATATAATGAAACTTACAAAGAAAATTAAGTTTGTTTAGTTCAGAGTTTGGAGGGCAAAAAGTCTAATACCTTAGTTTTTGCTCTAATGAAAGATCCTCTGGCTGCTTCACTTCATGTGGGATGGCATAGCATATGTGAGAAGGATAGCTTGTTTGGCCAGACAGGAAGCCAGAGTAAGGAGAAGGTTCAGGTTTCCTTTTTTTCTAGCAACACTTTCATGAGAACTAGCCAGGGATTTCATCAGAACTACCTTAATAGGCCAGAATTAATAGCCTTAAAGACCTCGGGGTGGCTAAGCTTTATTATGTCAACTCCATTGGCTTAAGAAATGCCCAGGAGTTTAGTGAGGTGCACTTCTGGGTGTGCCTGGGTGGATCACAGAGACATGGCCGTGGGTATTATGTATGCTCTTTGACCCCTCCATCTCTGGTGCTGTTTCCTACTTTTTCTTCCCAGCCACCATGAAATGAGCAGTTTTGCTCTACCACACCCTTCCACCATGACGTTTCTGCCTTGCAGTCTGCCAACCATGGACTAAGTCCCCTAAAATTGTGACCCAAATTAATCTTCTTTGAAGTTGTTGGTGTTCAGTATTGTGTCTCAGCAATAGAAAAACGGACTAATACAGAAAATTTATACAAGGGAAGTGGGGTCATTGTTATATATCTTACTATGTGCTGCAGAAAATTTTGGAATTACTGGTTGGTAGTAAGAGTTTGGGAAGGTTTGCAGATGTTGGCTAGTGAAGTCCTAGAATTCTGTAAGCAGAACCTGATGGGTGATTCTGATCAGTGGTCAGAAGGACAGAATGCAGATAGGAATTCTGGCAAAAAAAAAATTGTCTACCTTTTGTACATGTCCTGAGACTTTGAGGGAAGCTAAATTTAAGGGTTGTGGACTAATTCACCTGGTGGAGGGAATTTCAAGATATCTCAGTATTCAGGCTGTGGTCTGAGTTCTACTGACTGCTTTCAGTCAAATTTACAGTAAGAATTGCAGAAAAAGCAGAGCAAAAAAATTTGAAAGTCGTAAATCTTGGCCCAGAAGAGTCCATGTTTAAAATTGGGCCAAACGAATTGTAGCTGCTGAAGAGATTAGTATCATTTTAAAAACAAGGCAAGTACTTTTAGAGGCACAAGAAGAAGGATTGAGGGTACCTCAGGAATTCATAAGACCCATCCAGGGTAGGCTCAAAGGTGCAAAACTGTAAATCTTTCATTTGAGAAGAGAGTCTCTGAAAACCTACCTCAAAAGAGGCTTCCTAGCCAATTAGTTCCCTGAGATTCATTTCACCATGTTCATTGATCCAGGCACCCTGAAGCCTCTGCAGGCATGGTCTATGGGGGCCTGGCTTCTGTTCATGCTGGTGACAGACTTTGGCATTGTCCATGTGATGCTGATTTTACCAACATGTAGAAAGCAAGAGTTATGAGGTCATTGAGACGTCTAACCTGATTTCAAAGGATGATGTGGAAAGGAAAGGAGGTTCTGAAAGGACAGTGTGTAAAGTTATGGAAATGAAGTCAAAGATGCAGTGGAGACATTCAGAAATTGGAGATGCCAGGAATGTGAAACATCTGTTGAGAAAAGCTTCAAACTATGTGTGGAACATGGCCAAGACAGAAGCCACATGGGCTACAACTGGCAGTGCTGTAGGGTAGAGTCCTTTGGAGCTCACATCTCACCACAACTTGCCCCTGCGGGTAGATATGCAGCTACAAGACTTAATGTTAATTCTGCTTTGGTCCAATTCTTTTCTATCTCCCTATTCTTCTCTTTTTGAATAGGAATTTTACCTTGTTCCATTGTGACTTGGGATTATGTAACTTGTTTTTCATTTTTACAAAAGCTCAGAGCTAAGAGTTTGCCTTTAGTCTCAGAACAGACTTTCACTTGGACTTTAGGGAAATGCTGCAACTTTCGTGACTTTGAGGAAGGAATTATTGTCTTCTGAACAGTGGATAGTTGTAACACTTTGGGCTGAGTTATTAACTTGTTAAAGTCTTTATTTTGAGATTAGAATGGTTCAAAGTATGTGTCTGGGTGACAAGTTGACAAAGGTGAAATTTTGTAGTTAATTTTCTAAACTTGATTGGCTTAAGAAAAGCTGAGATTATAAAGCACACTTCTTATGTGTCTTGGTGTGTTACGGTGGCATAATCTTGGGTACAACATATGATCCCTATCCCCATTCTCTCTGGTGCTCTGCCCCTGCCCTACTTTCCACTTGCCAGGAAGTAAGCAGTTTTGCTCTATATGCCCTTCTGCTATGATGTTTCTGACTTGGAGCCACCTGATCATGGACTGAATTCCCTGAAAACTTGAGCCGAATTAACTTTCTACTCCACTGAGTTGTGAATGTCAGGTATTGTTTCACAGCAACAGGAAAGATGGCTAATGCAGAACTCCTCCTCTTAAAGATCCCACCTAACATGCTGGAGATCACATTTTCAACACATGAATAGGTGGGGGACAAAGCATATCCAAACTATAGCAGTAGTTGAGATAAAAAGAGTATAAAATTACTTTATTTTCAAAGAGAAAGGGACCACAAGATGTTAATAGGCTAGCAGTTACTTGGATAACAATTTCTTTCTAATGCTTACAGTATCTAAAATATCTCAGACTCGGGTCTCATTTATAACAGAGAGTTAATCATTAATTTTAGATAAACAAATGCAATGCAAATCATTGTCAGGAAAATATTCTTAAGTAAATGCAATATAGTAAAAATGTATTATCTTTACTTTAGGTAATAATTTTGCTCTTCTCAATATCACATAAATCTTATCTTGTAGCCAGTGAGTCATTAAACATTATTGCTAATAACTCACAGATTGAGATTTGAATTTTATAGCTTGAAATAATTATGTTGGTTATTCCTGTATTTGTAGGCTGAAGGATATGCATGTGTATTAGGGAGGGTGCGTCCATTCTGTTTTAGTAAGGTGAAAGTTAAATTCATCCACTGAACTTGAAAATGAAGGTTCCATTCTCTGTCTGATGGATAAAATGTTAATGTGAAGTCAAATCGTTTATTTAAATCTATAAATAAACTTGTGTGCTGCTTATGAATTATTCATGATGATTTCTGGGATTTCAGTGCTGGTACTACTGTCAGAAGAAAATGAAAGACATAGATCAACATGGGTACTGATGTTTTGTGTTTGGAAAGTTGATCCCTTTTCAATTTTTTAAAAATTTATTATTATTGAACTATATGGCTATCATGAGCCTTCCCAAAAAATAATCTTTGAGGATACTATTCACTTTCTGGAAGTATTTGATAGCAGCATTCATAGCAGATGGTGGTTTATAGTTCCTGTTGCTGAACGGTCCCCAGTGGCTTTGCTTTCAGAAATGCCAGCAAGTAAAGTACTTTTTAAACATTGCAAAATCTATCAGGTTGGTTTTGTTTTAATAAATTATTGTCTACTCACACTTAGTTAAATTGTATCAACATCATAGTATGCTAATTCTGAATATAATACTGTAATTTTAACTTATCCTTTAAAAAATCCATTAATATCTCTTTTACTTTCTTGCCGTTTTCAGTCCTAGCTAAATATGTAGCTAGCTTCTTTTAGCTTTCATTAATGAAGCAACACTAATTACTTCAGGTTCAATGTATCTATTAAGATTGAAGTATGTGATTCTCATGTTATTGGATTAAGATGCATTCAAAGCTATGGAGTCAATTGTGGGGAGAAACTGTCAACAACAGAAAAGTGGAAATCATAGAATCACATGACCATTGGCACAAGGGAATGAGAAAATTGTCACATGCTTTTCATTTCTTTAAGGTAATTGGTCATAAATGTCATTGCCTTATTTTCCTGGATTTTGGTATGGAAACAAAATGGTATAATGAAAAGTACATGGATGCTGGTTCAGGTTTTTAATATTTGGTTTAAGTTTTAGCTCTTAATTTTACTACTAAGAGCATCTTAGAAAATTTATCAATTTTTTATGAGCCTTAGCTCCCTTAATTGGAAAACTAACACTATTTAAATTATGTATTTGTTATAAGAATTACATGAATATGAATATAAAAATCTAATTATATTTAAACTTAGTAGTCATTTTTCCCCAGAGCGACTTGATATTGTTGCCTCAGCTGTTCTCAAAGCTTAGCACATTCTTGCTTTTCCAAATTATTATTCAACTCTCCCCTACAATGTGTAACTCACCCAAGCGACTTCATGCAATATCAGATTTTAGGTTGGAGTACAGGGAACCAGATACTTCTTGTTTACTTCTAAATACCTGGCACTTAGCTGTATCTATGATGCATAGTCAACGAAAAATATATAGTTGTTCATTGAATGAATCTGTTAAAAATATTCCATTTTTTGCCCAAAAGTGTTAAAAATTTGGGGTTTCTATATCTTTCAAGTGGAGCCCTGAAAAACAATTGCATTAAATGCCTAGAAGTCGGCTGTTTTGATGATTGTTCATAAAAAGCAAAATTAGCTGAGCTAAGAAGGGTAGGAGTCCATGAGCTTCATCTTTCCTACCTGGTAAATTATCAGTCCTTGGTATTTGTTAGTGAAGTTGCTATTTAAACTGGGGCTCTTTAGATGTTCTGGACAAATGTCAGGATATTGGAATATATTGGCTACATTTACTCCCTGAAGTGCTTTGAGGAGGACAAACTTTATTCCAAATTCCAAATGGTTATATCAAAGCAGATGGTGGAGCACAAGTATACAGGTTTAGTCAGAATAATCTTGTTTTACTTATACCTAGCATCTAAAACAATAAAGCCTTGGGTGATTGTTTGTCTCTTCTCATTTTGTTTCCTAGGTAATACTATCCATTCACTTGTCTTCTATGAACAACTATATGCTAATAAATGTATAGTTTTAGCCTTCACTTATTCTCTGAGCTCCAGATCTATGCAGGCATTTGACCATTAACTTTTTTTTACTTGAGTCTCTAAAGGTATCCAATACTGAATATATCCAAAACTAAACTCATAATTCTTGCCTTTCACTTGATGTTCTCTGGCCCAGAATAATAGATGCATCAAGATATTGGAAACAGGGAGTATCTAAATCATATACAGTAGGCAACAATCTACTGATAATATATTGGTGTACTGGCAACTGTGTAGGCTTTGGAGTCACCCAGATGTATGTCTTTGCTAATACACTTGCCACAAACTCTTGGCGGGTTCCTAAATAGCTTCAGGATGAGGAATGTTGCCATAGAAAGAACCATATGATTTAGAAGACTGGAACTTTAAACTTCTCCATTCTCCCTTCCATGCATACACCTGATATTTAAGAAGAGAAGAAGGGTTGCAATATAAAGGAACCTCCACAGAAAGTACTAAATGGTGAGGTCTGGAGAGGTTGGTAAACACATCAAGGTGCTGGGATGGTGGCCGGCTGAGTGAAGCATACAAACTCCTTGAAATTCTCTAGCCATGTGACTGCAAACATATTTGTATTATGTGCATCTGAACCTTTGGCCATAGTTGTTTATTTCTGGGATGGAAACTCCACCTGTGATGAAATAAACCAGCTTTTATATTTGTGAATGCAGATTGTGAAAAACCAGTAAGAGCAGTGTGGACAAGTGGAGTACAAACAAAAAAAAGCTGTAATCGAAGGAGAGGAAGAGAAAGAAAAAAGAGAGACAAAGTTAGGGTCAACTAAAAGGCAACTATTTTGGAAGAAGGCAGTAGACTTTAAAGAAGACTTCTTGAACAGCCCCATTTCTAGTTCTATGCTAAGGCCTTGCTCCATCCCTTCCTGTGGATTCTGTAAAAGATCTGATATCCTTCCAGTAAATCATAGTTTTTCTGTTAATTACTACCAACATTTATTCTTTCATTGATTTGTTTAACAAACATTTACGGAACTCTTATGTGTGTCAAATATTTTGCTGTTTTTGGGGATTCGGAAATTTGCTTTCAGAGATAGAAGCACTGAAAAAATAAAGGTCTGTTTGAGAATGATGTGTGGGAGTCATTAATTCAAAGAATTCAGAGTGCATGGTCTATATTTGCAGCTAATCAGAAATTGAAGGAGAAGCAATGCTGCTGTTTTCTTGTGTTTTATCTAATTAGAGGATGATTATTCCAATGCTATGGTTTGACATATAAAAGGAAAGGACATATCTAATTTGTATTACAGAAGCAACAGCGAAAATGATGGCCTGGAACGATAAACCACAAACAGCATACTGTACTTTTCAACTCATTTTGTGCATCAGTAAAGGGCAGGTGTTAGTGGTGAGAGAGAGGGGCTTGCAAAAGTCTATAACGACAAAGGTACATGCAAGAAAATGAAAGAATGGCCAGAAAATAGAGGTACTTCTGTATTAGGCTGTGATGGACTCGAGTTTTCTTCTCTAAACAGTGGAAACTGTATGAATAATATAGACTAAAAAATAAGGGTAAGGCCAATCAGAATAGGATTTTTCATGTTGTATTTATGAGCTTTGGGTCCAGAAGCATGCCTAGGATTTTCACATTTTCTGTGAGACTTGTACTGACTGTGCCTATGTCTTCCAGTCATATTCTCCAAAGACTCATTTCAAAAAAGCCAGGACACGAAATAATGAATGGATCCAGCTGCTTAATCAATGGAGCAGTGGCTGTCCAGGCATTGTTTTTGTCAAACCTCAAGAAAGTTAATACACAGTCTCTGAAAACACTCTAATTAGATGTTAGACTTCAAAGTGAGTTCTGTTATTTAACTTTATTAATTTTCACAAGCTATTTGTTACTGTCTAAAATAGGATAAAGCTTATAAACTCATTAAAGTAAAAACCTAGAAGGGATGTATTTACACAAAAACTGGGAGTAGGGTTTAGGCCAAGTTAGATGTATCTTCTAACATTAGGTGAAAGAACAGCAATAATGAGCTAATAGCCAGAAAGAAAACAGATGATCTCAAATATCAACGCTATGGAAAGATAGAAAAAACATAGCTGATCCTTCTAATGTGTAAATTCTAGGTTTTGTTGAACCCAAGCTTCAATGCTACAAATATTATTAGTTTTCTGTCTTTCATAGATGATGTTGACCTACTTGGCACTTTCAGAAAGAGTTACGTTACTAGTCTTCTACCCTGCACATCTCCCTTGATGGCTCATCTATTTGTTTTGGTATTTTGTTTACAACTCTGTAGAAACTTTGTCAGCTGAACGCAAGTCAACCTACCCAATTCCATCAAGTGGGCTATGCTTTCTACGGAAAACACATTTGTGCATTTTTGAATATTGCATCACAGAACTCATTTTGACTGGTAATTTTGGGTAGAGCTCAAGGAATTCACCCGCAGGTAGAACTTGTCCTTCATTGCAACAGCTGACTATCAGTGTTAACACAAAAACTAACAAAAGTGAGGGGCTATTGGTGATCTTATCACATCATTAATAATATGCAGGCAATAATTGAATATGTGCATTTAGAAAGAAAAATCTTATGTGCCTTCTAACTTGTCTTACTAAATTGACCAGACAGTTAAAGATTCGTTAGATTTTATTAGAAAGCGGTTCTGTTGATTGTTTTCAATGCAATGAATCCTAGTGTGAATAAAAAAATGACTTCATTTACTAATTGGCTTCATTTATCACTGTGTTGATGCAGCTTTAAACTCTCAGAAATTTAACATTTGAGCATATGAGGCTCATTGCAGCCAAATAATTACTTGAAATAGTAATTGAAGTTAAATAGACTGATTTATTAATTTTATGAAGACAAATTAAAATGGCCTATGCGATTATAAATTTTTAATCTTTCCTCATTTACCCACTGAATGCTCATTCCAAGTTATAGAACATAAACATATCTAAGAAATTGAAATTTTAGACTCTTATAGAACTAGTTAACTTTAAAAATATGTATTTCTACTCTTTATATATTAATGAACTACTTTATCACATTTCAGATTCCTGGCATAAATGTTGTTGATGTGTCTTCACTTCTTAGAAAGTCAAATATGATTAAATCTCTCGCATATTCATGAAAAAAGTAAGCACATAGGGTGCTTTTATAAATGTTCTTGACACTTAAAATTTTAATCTAATTGTAAGGGTGGAAATTCTATCTTTTGAGGGGAAATCAGTAATTTACGGCGATCATGGGCATTTTTTGTTTTTCTTTACAAGTTCTTATTGAGCATGAAGCTTTACAAAAAACTCACTCTTAGCCATTGTTGGAACCATGATCCTTGTGCTGAATAAGACAGGCAAGGCTCTGGAAAAGCACAAGTGTGGTGTACTCTTGGAACTTACTGCTTCACTCCACAGACTCGTCTTTTACTCTCTTATACTTTCTTTTTATAGAAATGATCATGTTTAAAGTGCTGTATGATTTCTTTATTGTGTGTACTATTTTTCCAACATGTAAATATAAATATAATATTTTCCCACCGTATCAGAGTAGTTCCAGATCCTAAACAGGGGCCTAATGATTCTGTTGTATAAAAAGGATAATTAAGGATAGATGAATGGTATCTGATATAATTGAAATATTAAGGAGAATCTAGAGTAGTTCTTATAGATAAATTTGAATTTTATGTGGGCAATTGTAGATTTTTGGCACTTTATCTAACTTGTATTGTAAAATTACTCTGGATGCTGCCTGGGAATGTTATGGGAGGTGCAAAGTTAGGAAATAAGAAGATGCTCTAGTAGGACCACTGACAAAGTGATCTGAGGATAAAGCAGCACAGACAGAGAGATGGGTTTTGGGGTTACAGGTGACATGAGCTACTGGTAGATTGGATATGAAAATAGAAAGAAATTAAGGTGTTGGGGATGTTTCACACATGTCTGTAATTATTAATTGGATATATAGATTGGCTAGTTGTAATAATCATTGAGATTCAAAAAGCTGTGCGAGGAACCATATTTGCTGTGGGAAATTGAGAATTTTTTTTTTCTTTTGCACAGACTTAGGCTCCAGATGTCTATTAGACATTGGACTACAATAGTAGGCAAAAATCACATATAGGAGTACATTTGCAAAGTCTACAGAATCTAATGTTGGACATCTTTAATCTCAGAAAAACAAAATTACTTACGTATCTATGATGGTGTAGTTAGAAAAAGAGAGTGTAATTTCATGATAGTCGTTTGGGAACTGCTACAAATTGGCAGCTATAAATTTGCTATAAATTTGAGTTTTTCTCTTTAGGACATCCTTCTTGAGTGGATGATTCAGGAGTTTATTTTCATAGAATTGCAAACTGGCATCCTCAAGAGCAGTATGGACCTGGGATGTAAGGCCGTACAAATAGTGATGCCTCTGATGATCTTACACTTATTTTTCTCTGCAATATTTTTATAAATTAGATGCTAGAATGACTCTGATGACTATCTCTTAGTCTTCTGAGGCCATGGGGCACATTGGTAGGCAAGATGTCTGAAAGTGCTAGGCAGGAGGCTTAGAACTACAAACAGTTCTCAGGATATCTGATATACAAATACAAATGTTAACTTAAAAGTAATATTTTGTACTTTAGAGTTCTCAGAAGATATCATAGTTGAGTGTACAATTTTGAAATCAATAGGTTATATAAAGTGCTTAAAATCTTGAGAATGGATGAGGTCACGGAGGGAACCAGTAGATAGGGTGGAAGAATGCCTACAATTCCCCATGATTCTAATATTTGGAAATTGTTTAGGAAAGAAGGAGTCAACTATAAAGACTAAGTTATTGATATCACAATAACCTCTTTGAAGAAAGTTTCGCACTAGTGAAGTCAGTAGTTATTCATCTTATTTGACAGTAAAATAGATGAATAAATATGCAGATAGAGTATAGATTTGGTGCATGGAGATAAGAGTGTTTGATTAATTTTCTTTGTAAGAGAAGTGTCAGTTGAGTGTGAGAATGTGTTAGCAGACATCGACAGTAAGAAAAGAGAATATTGCATGTGAAACAGATTGATGAGAATTGAATACTGACTTGATTAAATGTGGTAGAATATAGGGTGTGAGTGCCCATCTGTAATTTGTGATCAGAGATTTAAATTTAGGTTAATCAGATTATGGGTATGATTTTTCTCCACTAATTTTAAACTTCTTGGGCGCCTGCAGGAATACAAATAATTTAGTGTACACAGGGTTTCTCAGAGACACAAAATACTAGAAAAGAGAGTACAAGGGAAAGGAAGGCATTTTGAGGGATTTTCAATGGCATGTCAAACCAAAAGTCTAAACTAGCGAGGAAGAAGACAGGTGGATGTTAGAGGATCGTCATTAATTAGTGGAGTTAAAATATTGGAAATCACATGAAGTTAAAGATTTAAGCAAAGGAAAAGTAGATTCAAGGTAAAAGGAATTCTTTAAATAGTAGGACACGTACAAAGATTTTAGACCTGATAACACTTTTGGTGATAATGTGGTCCAGAATATGAGAGTGAATAGCTGCATTGAAGGGAAGAAATATTTGAGAAGATGAGAAAGATGAGAAATCTAGAGGACAAAGGTATGAGATGGGTGCTAAGCAGGGATACAGTAACTGTCAAGAGTGACGGCTTGATGACTATAGTAGGTGGAGAGGGGACTGTGTGAATCAATGTAGCTGAACAGCATAAACTTCAAAGAGAGAGGTAGGGCTTTAATTTCTTCTTCAGTCCATTTCTCATTTTGTTCCTTTTCTCTCTTTTCATCCTGTTACAGAGTAGAGTTAGTTTGGCTTGGAGAATGGTTATCTGAAAATGATGTAATTTTTATCAATACACAAAAAGTGAAGGAAATGGCCAGTGCAACCAATGGCACAAGCTTTTAATACCAGCTGCTTGGGAGACTGAGGGCAGAGAATGGAGATGCCGAGCCGGCCTGGGCAATGCAGAGTCTATCTCAGAATTAAACAAAAAGTCAATAATAGAATAACTGCCGGGACAAAACAATGAAAATCAAACCTCTAAATATATAAAATATTTAAGGGACTGATTTTAAAATATAAATACTAATAAAGATAAATAAAAATGAAACAGCATAGTTATTATAAAAATGGTATTTGTGGAAACAGCCATTTTGGACATGGGAAGATAATGAAGCTATTTAATAGTGCAAATGTCCTACAAATGACAGATTTGCTACTTTTGATCATTTGGAAACACTAAACAATCTGCAAACAATGATTATAAGTACTATTTTCAATTATTTTATTGTATCCAGATCAAATGAATTCCTTTATAGAAAGATGAATGAATTACATTAAATATATAATTTCCTTTGTAATCAGCCTTAGATTGTTTACATAGGGAAATCTCAAATAATTCAAAAATTCTGTTTTTTAAAGACATTTTTTAAGTGGACGTCAACTAAACCAATACAACATAAGGATATAAACACCTCTTCTAGATAATATGCTGGAACTAACTAGGGTTTTAACATTTCTTCCACTGAAAATTATCCTTTTCAGATTTCATATTTACCTTTTCACTCATATTTTATAGTATTACTTTAAAAATTTCATACCATTTAAAAATGCCTGATTATCAACCATTAATTTACAGAGCTAAGTGTTATTCAGATATTTTAATTACACAGGTGGCATAATGGTGCTAAAGTGACTTACTAATTCAAAGTCAGTGAACACTGTCTATTGTGTTACAGTTTGCTAAAATTAATGACAGCTCATACTTATCTACCAAGCCCTCTGAATTTAGGATTAAAATAGAAAAGAATATATTAGGATGGAATCCTCATTATGCAATAATATTCCTATTCTCTTGGAAAAAAAAATTCTACCAGACCCTATTCGAATTGTCATAAATATGCACACACAGGGCACACACAGCACATGTAAAGTGTTTCCAAGTATCTGTCATATTATCAATAGTTGATATTTAAGTGAGGAAACTTACATAGATGCACAGGCCATTATCTTTACTCTATTGAAAAGAATTCCCATTGACCAAATATTTCAAGAGCTTTTCTTATTCCAAGATTTATTATTTGTCCCTGTTCTTCTTTTGGCAGTTACCAGATAGTAGTTTATTTTGCTTCAAAACTCAGCTTTAAAAAATGCAATCTTTCTTTTACAGTCTATCAATCTTTTATTAGTAAAGGGAAATAATTAAAAAAGAAAAATTGAAACTAATCTCTTGGGATCTTTTATTCATGTAAAAGAGCTGAGCAGTTTCATTAGCATAGGTATCTCAAACCTCATAATCATAGCTGACTTTTAGAATCTTATTCATTTAAGAGTAATTGTATTCCAAGTTTAATGGCTTCCAGATAATTGCTTAAATAAAAACTCAATTTGCAGGTGAAAGCTATGCTGCTTTCACTGTGATTTTAAATAAAGTATATAGAAGCTCAAAGGAATAGTTTGTTATCAATTTAAACAATTAAGCATATCAAACAGGTATTAAGATTAAAAAATCCTCAGTCCATTAGGGCTTCCTATTATTTTAAAAGCATGAATAATTAATAATATAAGAATTTAAATAGATACATGAAAGCTTGTTTACTGAGAAATAAGACAAATTTTCTTTTATTTGATATTTATGAATAAATAACAGATATTATTAATTTTATTTAAAAATTTTTTAAAATAATAAAAATCAAGAAGAGAAAAGAAATTTTTATGGGATAAATTTTAATTTGTTATGAGTTACAAACAGGTTAGTCAATATATTAGAAAAATTCTTAAACATTTTGTATAGATTTTAGGACATTATGAAATTTAGGACAAATTATCAATACAGATATGTCTTTATATAACATTGTTTTGTGGTAAAATATTATTTTCAGCTGATAAAAATATCCACAAACCAACCCAAATACAGATGAAACCTATAACATTACTCCAAAATGAATTAAATTACCTTAACATATCTGATTGCAGATACAGAATGAAAATTTTAAAATCATAGAACAACTGAAAGAAATGAAGAGATAAAATCATTTTAGAAGGGAATTCCAAAGTATGAAGTGACAAAAGAATGTATTTGCCTGGAGTGTACCAAGGACCATTGAAGAGAGGATTAAAATAGCTAAGAACAAAAACATTTTAAAAAGGTGAAAAGTGCTAGTGATAAAGTGATAGGTGTAGAAGATTATCAAAAATTTAAAAATACCTCCAATTAGAGTCCCTCAACAAGAAAAGGAAATTAATATTTAAAGGTATAATACAAGAAATTGTCTTAGTTACTTTTCTCATTGCTGAGACAAAATAGCTGACATCCAAAGTTAAAGGAAAAAGTTTTATTTGGCTCACAGTTTGTAGAGGTTTCAGTCCACAGTCAGCTGGATACAAGGCAGGGTGGCATGGCAGACAGGCAGAAGGCAGCAATGTAAGCAAGCAAGGGACCTAAGGGGCTTCTTTCTGCCCCTTATATTTTATCCAGGCTGTCAGGATTAGGGCAGTACCAAACCAATCAGTGGATTGATTTAGCAATCACACGCCCTTAATCCCAGCTTCATACACTCTAGATTCGGCCACCTCCTGTGGCTGCATGAGGCTTTTGGGGAACATCTAGAAACAAGCCATAACAGAAATGTTTCCAGAAATAACTGAACTAAGCTAATATTATATTAAGGTTCACTATGTATCTATTAAAATTGACCCAAAAGGCCAGCTTGAAGGTTCAGGCTAGAGAACATTTTTGGCTTTAAATATAAAGAAAATGCCCCCTGTCAATCTAAGAAAAAAAAAATCACATTTCTTTTAGATGAGTGAGCAATCAATTTGACTCAAACTTTTTTGCCACATACAATGCAATACAAAAGAGTGAGTTAAGGATTTTAAAACTAAGTTCTCCTTGATTTTGCAATATGAAACAAAAAAATAGGACGCATACAAATATATAAACAAAAATTAAGTGATAGTATGCTGATAAATACTTTCTGAGGAATCTATTAGAAGGCAAACTTTGCCAATCCAAGAAATGATTAGGAAAATTGGCTAGGAGAACTGGAGGTACTTACTACTGGATCAAAGATTAGAATAATAGTAGGGAAAATAGTATGTGACATATGGACTACGACAAAGAGAAATAAACTAAAAATTGGAAAGAGGGGAAAAAAAGATGAATAGAGTACACTCTTTACTGTAAAAGGTTGGATGCCAAAGTCATAGGAGGATAAAAACCTGACTATGAAAACTAAATGCGAGCATTATACAAAATTATTTGTATGAATGGTACCCCTGGAACAAATGTACGGACCTTCTTAAATAGCAAAAGAAAATAAAAGTAAAAAGAGCTGAGAAAACACACCATATAACATTAATAAAGCCACACTAAATATAATAACAAATGAAAAAGTTGAGAAAATATCATTTATATCACTTATTATATATGGGCTTATCTCACATATTAAATGAGAATTATTTCAGATTGGCTCATTTTGCAAATCCTACTGTATTCTGTATAAGAGATATTTAAAGAAAGTAAAAAAAGGAAAATAAAAGACTTATCAGGTAAATGCAAATAATAAGATACCATGTACTGTAATATTGTTGTGTATGTTGAATTCAAACCTAAGAAGAAAATGAGGCCAAGAAGTCCACTAGATAATGTTAAAGGTCGTAAATTGTGAAGAAAATATAAAAGGCATATCTATGCGCTAAACACAGAAAACTGTCTTCTTAACACATACTAGAAATGTATTAAGTAAATAGGAATAGAAATACACCAATACGAGACTTCAGTGACACATTCTCAACACAAACCATGCCAATGGATAAAAAAAAAGTAAGGTTCTAGTTAGTTATGGTTCCGTAATTATCAGTAAGGAAAATAATTTAATCGCCAAAATATATCTGTGACTACAATTAAACTTTCTGCTTCAATAAGAGGCCTAGAATTCAGAATGAAAGTATTTATAAAACCATGGTATTATGCTTGAAGAACTCAATAAGACCTATGGTAAAGCTTATACATATCATAAAACAGTACAGTAAAGAAACAACATATAGAATTGGCATGCAAAATTTAATAGTTTCACTTATGTTATTAGTAACTATATAATGGAAGAGCATGTTGCATTTACAATAATAACAGAAAGTCAAATATTACTGTCTTAGTTACTTTTTGTTTCTGAGACAAAACACCCAACGCCCACAAGTTAAAGAGAGGTTTATTTCAGCTCACAGTTTGTAGAGCTTTCAGTCCATAGTCAGCTGGCTCTAAGGCATCACCAGAGGAGAAGCAGTTCGGGCATGGCAGGTGGAAGGGAGCAAGCAGCAAAGCAGAAGTCTGCTTCTTTCTGTCCCTTCATATTCTGTCCAGCCTACAAGCCTATTGGTTGGTGTCACCTATACCCAGGGTGGGGCTTTCATTATCCACACCCTTAACCCCAGCATCATACCCGTAATCCACATTCATATACCCTAATCCAGCTACCTTTGAAACTCCCCACCTATGACCACATGAGGCTTTGAGGGAACATCTAGGTACAAGCTACAACAATAACAAACAAGTTACTTCTTTTTTTTTTTTTACCCACATTTATTCTAAAGTTAATACAAACAGTCAAATATGCAAATACATCAGAATAGTGAAAACCACTAAAACACACTAAAATCTTCTATTATTAAATTGGTGTCCACTGGACATAACTGGACAGACAAGCTAATAGAACAGTGCAAAAAAGAAGAAGTTGACCTAGGTACTCATAGATATTGTTTGTGATAAAGGAAGTATCTCAAATCCCTTAGGAAAATAGTTTTAAATAAGTGGTGCTAATACAATGGGGAGCCGTTTGGAGGAAGGGTGAGAACTGGACCCCTAACTCACATCGCATACCAAAGAAACTCTGTAATAACCAGATAAGGGGTGCTATCCAAGTGAATACTCAAAATGTAAAGTCAACATTTTAAAAAGGTTGAAAATTTCAGATATATAAAATAAGGAAAGCACTTGTTAGTGGCAACTAAACAAAACCCAAACTATAGGCAAAATAAAAGGAAGATGACAGAAAGGGAATTTTTATAATTTACAACATACCATGGATAGAGGGCCAATCTCCTTATGTTAAGCATTCTTAAAACTCAAGAGGAAAAAGATCATAAACCTTATTAACAAGTGAACATAAAATATGAACTGAGAGGAAAAGATATGAAAATGGCCCTTAAACATGTGAAAAGAACCCTCAGTTTCTCTCTGAATAAGAAATATACCAATTAAAACTATGCAGATATCATTTTTCATTTATAAGATTGTCAAAGAAAAATGACACAAGACTCGCTTGGATGGAGCTCATACTTGACAGATTCGATAAATCTGAACACTAAGAATAATGACAGTAATTATCATGCATTGAATAACAAAGAAAAATCCATTATTCTTTCTTCCCAAACCACGCACCATAAAGCGAAGCTTAGTAAATGAGGTCATTAAACCTAAGAGCTTGTGTTTATCAAAAGACACCATAAGGAGAGTGAAATGACAAGCTAGAAGATATTTGCTTTATTCTCAACTGACAATTATTGATGTCTCAAATATTACAAAATATATTTCTGGATGTGGAGTAATGATACTCCTCACTTATTCCTCATGGAAGTTTAAATCTGTACAGTTACTTTTAGGAATCCATTTGATGTTACCTGTTAAAAGAAATCAAGGGTGTGTAGTTTTCTTGTCTCTTTTACTTGGTAGATCATTAAAAAATGTAAGCATTTGATTGTATAGATCTAGTCATTTCATGTTCTTCTTTGTTTCCAGTGAAGAATGTTTCTCTATTCTAGTGTTGTTAGACTATTGACTTTTTCCAATTTTTGCTTCCGTGACTAATGCTGAGATGAGTGATCTTGCGCACCAGGAATATTGCTGAACCAAATTAAACATACAGTGTTGGGAAGAGGCAGAAACAGGAATCCAAATCATTCCTATAGTTCCATGTTAGTACCTTTACAAATCCACCCCCTTAGTGATAGTGATAGCAAAATATTCTTAAAATACTTCCATCAGGAACAAAGATGGAGGTCTTTGGGAATACCTAGTCCCTTGCTGAGACCAAGTTTTCAAGGAAGGAAGAAAAGCAAGATTCCTGTGAGACTGGGCTGTTAGAGTGCCGAGAGAGTTCAGCATGATTGGCCCAGCGCATGAGAAACTCTGTGGGTGCTCAGAAATGGACTGGATTGTCCATCCCACACAGACATTTCTTAAGGTGAAGAATAATGTGATTCATATGGAGAACTTCAGCCTATTACCAGACAGTTATTAGCTATATGCTGTGCTATGATTCAGTACCTGTACTTATTTGATTGAATTCTCACAACAACCCTACAGACTGGTATTTCCCCCATTTACATGGCCACTGAAGCCAGGAGACCCTTGGAAGCAATTTTCCCAAGCTTATCTATCTAGGCATTAGCAGGGCTGCTTCATTTTCAATTTTGGGCTTTTTCCTTTGCATTCTAATAACGAGTAGGAGGCTTCATATGGACTATGCCCTTTCCTTGAGATAATTTAGGAAAAATGGAAGTTTTTCTATTCTTCGTTTTGATATTGTTCTTTGTTGTATCATAGTGTTTTTGTGGCTTCGTGTTTGTGTGTGTGAGCATTTTAACTTCGGCTTTTTGGTCTTCTTATTATAGTCGCTGCATGAGATTGGTTTTCCTGATAAAGTTGAGGTTAGAGGCCTGAGAAATGTTTCAGCTAGGTAAGAACAGAGTTCTATGGAGTCAGAACAACTTAAAGTCTTACCTATCACCATTTCAATTTGACTATTTTGTTGTTCCACTTAGTGATTGGCAAAATATTCTTTCGGTTCTATGGAACAGCATCCTCACCTTCAGTTGGAAGAAAGATGGAAGGCTTTGGGGACACCAAGTGCCCTACTAAAGCAACGTTGGCAAGGAAGAGAGGAAAGCCTTTCTTCCAAGCAAGGTAGAAGAGTAGGAAAACTCTTTGGATGTGAGGTATAGGAAATAATAAAAATTTTAGGAGTTACTTGCTTGACAAGTATTTATAGCTTTGTACTACTGTGAGAAAAACATACAAAATTTCCCTATATTGTCTATTGAATTTTTTAAAGAAAGATTTTTGTGCATAGAAATGTATGTGCAATATATGTTCTAATTTCCGCTATCATATACTCCTTCTAGGTTATCTACACAGCACAATTTTAGTTTATAAACTGTATTTATAAACAGACTTACAGCTAAGTTTCATGTTAGAATAACATATGATGGAGTTTTAAATAAAATTGTAGCAGGGTGTGAAATGGGATTTTTCTTTTAAGTCTTAGAATTTTAATTAATGCCTACAAGGTGAAGATGATGGTAGTGAGGGGGGCTAAAAACATTCACATTTTGAAGCGGGGTGCTGGACATGCTGATGCAACCTTGCCAAGAGGCAGCCAGAGTAGTCCTGCATTAACAGGACACAATTTAAATTTCCAGCTCATATCAGAGGAGGATAGAATTCACTTTGAGGACTCTCCTTATTCTTCCCCTGCTTCTCTTCTTCCTCCTCCTCCTCCTTCTCTTCCATCTCTGTCTCCCCTTATTCTTCCCCCTCCTCCTCGCCCTCCTCCTTCAGCTTTATTGAGTTATAATTAACAAATAAGAATGTATATTTAAAGCGCACATTTTATCCTTGTTTCACAGCCCCCTTTCCTATCCCCTAAGCCAGATGGGTAGGAAGAGTCAGAACAAGTGGAGCTGGAGCATAGCAGCTGGACGAGGAGTAGAAGAAGCAACATGCCTGTTCCCCTACCCACTGCTGCCCCGCAGCCCGCGCTGGAAAGAATTGCTGAGTAGGAGGAATGTATAATTGGAATATTACTGGGGCTGAGATTTTATTTTGAATAAAAGAGGATGTTCACAAAACAAAAGTGACCTCAAACTATTAGGATTCACTAGAGTAAATTCCTAATCAATTAGCAAAGATGGTATCTTTGACAAGTTAAATTTACCAACTGTGATGGAAGAATCATAAAACCCATTTAAGATATCATCTGCATTTCATTTTTCTGGGAAATAATTTCTAGAAGGGAATTACCATATCACATTCAACTTTATATCCTTAACAAGTAGTCACGAGTCTGATATATAGTAAATGCTCAGTGAGTTTGGTTGAAAAGAATAGCTAAATCATCAATCAATGTAAACTTGTATGGAAACTACAATTAATTTATGCTTATAAGAATAATAAACATATGTGAAAACTTAACTGCAGCCATCAGAGAAATGTTACTGTTTTGATGGCACAGTTCAAGAAGAAAACAAAACAGCCCAGTATCAAAAACAGACATGTGATTATAATGTGATTATCATAAGCTCTCTTTCAGAAAATCTATAGAAGATAAGAGACAGGACATGCAATGTTAACCCTCAGAAATACAATAGAAAGGTTATATATACTCAGAATTGTGATTTCTCAAGAGTAAATATATTTGCTCTTTTTCAGATCTTGAATATTTCCCAAAAGCCTGTGTGCTAAAGGATTGATCACCATTTGGGGAAGCTACTGGGAGGTGGTGGAGTGTTCAGAAGTTGGGGGTCTATGGAAAGAAGTTAGGTCATTGAGGAAGTTAGGTCATTTGAAGGGACACTGGGACTCCTGTCCCCACATCTCATTTTTTTCCTGGATATGATAAGGTAAGCATCTTCCCTCACAATGTGTTTTCTGCCATGATGTGCTGTCTCGCCATAGGCCCAAGGCAGTAGGGCCAACCAGCCACGGACTACAACCACTGAAACCGTGAGCCAAAATAAACCTTTCCTCCTTTTAGGTAGATTAGCTTGGGAATTTCATCACAGTGATGGAAAGTTAACACAACTCTCCAGCTATCTTTGAATAACAACTTGAATTTACTGGAAGTGAAATATATTTCCCTGGTGAATAAAAATCTCCAGTAGAAGCAAACTGTGCTTTTGCTTGATTTTTAAAATGAGAAACTGATTTCATGAAGAAAAATAATAGGTTAAATTCAAATGTTTTCTTGAAGTGGGACCTGTGCAGTGGTATATCTCTGTATTTACAGCACTCTGTCCTTTGAGCTGAGTGTCTCACCTTCCTCATAGACATCTGGGGAGTAGCTAGTCCAAGATTCCTGAGGTCCTCTCCTCAAGAGAAGGATTGGAAAGGAAGGCCAGCAATGTGAACTGCAGCTCCATCAAAAGCAGTTGGTCTTGGGACCCAGTATGGTACTCATGATCTTCCTCCTCAGCTATTCGTTATGGATTCTGTGCATGCCTTATATAGACCATCATCGCTGGTCTGGAAAGTTTACCTGGAGGGGTTATCTGGGCCATACCTGCAGGCTCTAAATAATTTTAACCATAACCTTCTTAGAGATCATGAGTGCTGCCCTTTTTATTTACCATCATATTCGGGCAAGGGAGTACTGATTTCCACCCTAGTGGATCACCCAGGCACGACATATTCCTCCCTGTTCCCACCACGTAACAATGCTCTGCCACCTCCTGAACTACTGCCAGTCCTGCCTACACAAAGACTCTTCTTTTTTTGTTGGTCTCTGGACACCAAGAGAATGGATGCCCAGGTGTCAGCATACTGTTCAGAAGGACTCTATTTTTTCCCCTCAGCAAAACTTTCCATCTTTTGGGGACTGGAATCTCTAAGCACACACCCTGGATAGTTGCACGGGTGGAAAGCACAAAACCCCCACTAGATTATCAAGAATAATAGTAGTTAGAACTGCCCCCCTTTCTACTCTTTGGCTCTTTAGCTGTGTAATCTTCTCACTAATGCTGAATAAAACATTCAATTCAGTGTATTTTCTGCATCCTTGTTGAATAGTGCCTCTAGGCCAGTTCTTAATTATACTGTCTAAATCCTGTTTCAGGTCACAGCTTCTGTGGATGTATTTGCAATACAATCAGTGGGTTACATGGTCATGGGTGCATTTTTGCTCCCCCTTTGCAATAAAGAAGACCCTCTGGTCTGAACAGGACTATGTGGGCGCCAATGCTGGAGAAATAGGACACTTCGTGCATCCTTGGATGTTGTACTTGTGAAATCTTGC
The DNA here is from genome assembly GCA_004026905.1 of Hystrix cristata. NCBI lineage: Eukaryota > Metazoa > Chordata > Mammalia > Rodentia > Hystricidae > Hystrix > Hystrix cristata. The sequence goes on from PVJO010003839.1 coordinate 69,922, forward strand.
AGACAGGAATGACAAAATCTCCCTCATAATATATATCTATTCTTGTAAGAGCAAGTCTTTTTCTTTCCAAAGTGAAAGCAATTTAATGTAGTCAACTTGACATAAATATGTGGTTGGTCTCTGTGCAAAAGTTCCAAGGGTTGGTTTCTTTCTGGCAGGTTGAACATTCAGTTGCAGCAGTATCTAAGTACTCATTGGTAAGTGGAAGTCCATACTGTGAAGCCTAATTTGACTTCATTGTTTCTGCTGTGGCCACTAAATTAATTAAATTCATGTGCATGTGATTCTCTCGCTAGCATTACCTGTGGCAAAGACTGGTTAATGTCGACTGGGCAAAGTTTGCTTGCTGCTTGGTAGATATTCTCCTATAGGTGCTGATATACAACACAAAGATGCTCATTTTTTTATTATTGGCATATGCCCCATTTGTGTATACTAAATTGTCTTATCCTTAATTTTCTAAATTTCTTTCTTCCAATGAAGTCTGGCATTCATTACTGCCTAGAACTCTGTATACATCCGCATTTCTGTAAAAACACAAGTGGTTAGATTTTCTACTCTAAGCCCCGCCCATTCAGAGAATTTTTTCTCACTGCCCATGATCTTCGAAGGCCTTTCTTGAATGGGGCTATTATGTAATGGTTGCCATTTTCAGCTTGTACCCATATACCCAGTAGACCCAAATGTAAACCAGAGCTTTGTTTTGCTTTTCATCTTTAGTAGCTGGTCGTATTGAATCTCTCAATCGGTATGAGCCAAGGAGAGGACACAGATACAACTGTGGTAGGTGTGATTCTGGTTTTCCTGCTTATGAGGCTTGCTCATGTCCTCTTGTCTGGATCATGCTCGATTTGGAAGGTACTGCTTCCACCTTACAGTGGATTGCTATTGGGCTCACCTGACTTGATGATTTAGTGGGTCTGGCAAAATCAGATCAAAGGTTTTGTCAGACATTCTAATTGTATCAAGATCCTGGATTAGTGCTTTTCCAAATATATGTAATTCTTCACCGCAAATGGTAGAGTTTTGCTCTAGACACCCACCGGCCTGTGCTGCACTTCCGTTACTGCAGTGTTACAGAACATTTGGTTCCTACTGGTGACTCCGGTGTCATAGTGTCTCGTGGTCACGAGGCTGATGTGCAGGACTGTTTGACTGAAGCCTGGATCTGTTGCAGAGGTCTCTGCAGAGGTCTTTCTTCTCTGAGCCCACTTAAAGCTGGCAAGTGTCCACGTCACTCGCGTGGAAACACGGAGGCCTACTACACAGTTGTGTTTTCTCATTTATTGTAGCAGATACAGAATGCAGTAATTCATCCTTTGATTTGGGGGTGCTATCCTCACAGTCTCTGAATATCGGATGGCTAAAACTTACACTGATGTGTTAGATTGGCCCCTGAATATTTGCCGAGTTGGTTTGTCTCTTACTCTGTGGGATATACATCTTACCAAGGCCTTCAGTTTACTAGCTACTTCCTGCTCATCAACCTAATTCACATAATGTTAATATAGTGAATCTACGTGATGTTCCAAGGAGTGTCCAGCCAATCCACATCTCTTAGGAGTATATTCTTATAGAAGGAGTGTAAGTTAAAAGAACCCAGAAGAAAACCATCAGTGTCTAATTTTGCTTATTCCATGTGAATATAAGCTGTTTCCAATCTGTTCTATCTGGTCTGAGTGGAAAATAGGCAGTGGCAAAAACTCTATGCCAGTACTTGAGGCAAAATTAATCTACTCCCATGCAATACTACAACTGATTGAACAGCCACAATCAGGCTTCTATTCAAGTGAGTCTATCAAGGTCTGTAGTCATCCTACAGGATTGATCTATTTTTTTAAAGGGGCCAGACTGGTGACTTAATTTATGACATCAAGGAAGCCACCACGCCTGCATCTTTTATCTCTTCAAGGTCCTTAAAATTGGCATTAATTACCCAGGGGGATGGGATGAGCTGCTGTTTTAGTGGCTTGCTAAATATCTCAGTGAGACAGTCTTATCCTTAGTAAGATATTTTACACATGAAATTCCTGATGTGGGAGTAGCACGGTATTCTCAGAGACCTAGCTAATGACTACCAAGTGAGTTCACAAAAATTACAGACTTTCTAAAGCGAAACTGTGGCTCAGAATCAATGATCTGGTTCTATATTCCTATCCACTGGAGAGTGAAATGAGGTTGGGTGTCGGAGTGAGATACTCTGATCTCTGGATAATTGTTACAACTCAGAACTTGTTTCCAATTGATGCAGTATTTCCTTCCGGATGTGGATTACATTAATTTGGTTATATCATTACTAATTATGGTTACTCTGGTTAACCCTGGGATAGGTTTTGGTCTGAAAAATGTTATATATCTAGATTTTTAGATAAGCATATGTTATAGATTTTCATAAGTACAAGTTTTATTAGTACATGTACATAATGTTACATTCTTTATGGGTAATTGGTACATGTAAATAATGCATCTTAATTCTCTTTTCTGATCCTCTTTCCCTTCACTCCCTCCTCCTGCCCACCTCTTGATCCCCTTCCTTTTTTGCACGTGTTTGCAATATATCACTTACATTCCTTGTGTGGGGTTGGTTCATGTACATAACGCATCTTAATTCCTTTCTGTTGAGGCTGGAGATTTAGCTCAATGGTTAGAGTACCGGCCTAGCAAACACAAAGCCCTGAGTTCAATCCCTGGTGCAAAAAAAAAAAAAGAAAAAAATTCCTTTCTGTTAGCCTATGTTATAGTTCAAGTATGTCTCATCATACTTTTAATTGTTAGGAAAAAGCATGCAGAATTTATCTTTGCCATTATAATTTGATTTCTTAGTGACATAGTGCTAGCGTAATTCTGACAATCTCAAAAGTTGTTCTATTTAGGTATCTTGGAACAACAATCTAGGTAAATATAGCATTACTATGTTACTTAAAATTTTATTGCATTTTAAATACTTGTGGTAGGAAATCAAGTGCATACCATATATTTGCTTCTATAACATAAATTATATGTGATATGTGTATGTTTGGAGTGTTAGGTATTATTGCCTAATTTGAAAAAGGTTTATCTTAAGTAATTAATTTGTGGCTTTTCAAATCCTTCTCACAAGACATTTTCCCCCTCAAATTTGATAATAAGACAAATGATTTGGGTGATTGCCGATTCTTCAGTTCTCATTTGTGTAAAACACACTAGACACCGATTTGGTGTGAGAATATGTGTGTTCATGTTTGTGCATGTATATGCATATATGTTCATGCACCTGTATCCATGTGTTTCATGGAAAAGATGAATAGCAGAAAAACGAAGAGAACTTGATGGGAACGCCTTCTATAGTATGGAAGTATCGATAGCAACCTAAAGGTAGGCAAATACTTCAATCATTGTTTACTAAAGCCAACTCTGAACAAAAATGCTTAAATAACACAAGTCCAGCAGGACTAACTAGTCGTGTAAGAGCCTCAGAGCTGACCTCCGTCTTCCTGATAGGCCCCATCTTCCCAGGGAATGTCACCAGGAGGGTGGAGCGGCAGCGGGATGTGCCACAGCAGGAGCTGGGGAATGCCCTGATGTAGAGCCTCGGCCATGCAGGGAGCAAGCAGTGGGACTAACAGAAAGGATACGAAAAGAGCAGTGAAATATAAAGCAAAGTGCAGGCTAACAAAATCTTGATACTGTTAGCCAGAAACATCGTAAACAGGATGACAGCTCTTAAGGGGATTGTAACTCACCGAGGTGACACAGACAAAGGTGTAGTGTCATGGATAGCAGGGGTGCGATGCGTATGCTCAGTGGCTGCTGCTGGTGTGCAATTTAGAAAAAAGAGTTTGTTCTACACATTTGAGCCTTTCAGAAAATTCATATACACATAGGAAGATTACCTGATGTGGAGTTACACATTTCTAGGCTAGAAATCCAAAAGAATTGAAAAGTTTCATCTTTGACACTCTCATCTTTGACTGACATTATGTTCTATGTGTTTCTATTTCCTCTTAAAAGGAAAATAAGAAGAAGGGAAATAAGTGGAGGAAAGATGCTGTGCAGTGCTCACATTATCTGATTCTAATCTCTAAAGATAGAAGAGAAGAGTATCATGTACATAGGAAACACTGAATTTAGGTATTCAGAACCTTAGCTTGGTACTATTGGCTGATGACTTGAAGGGGAAAAAACAGAAAGACCAACTCCTCGGGAAGAATTCATCATGTCTTAATGAACAAACACTGGGAAGGATTCCAGCAAGAAGGGCGTTGGTTACGCTTCACATAATCCACTGCAGGAGACAGGGCTAGATGTCCTTGCTACGGCAACAATCAATGTGTGTCTTCAGATGTTTTCATGTTACACCTTAGTGTTCTTTTCCTTCAGTATGAAGAACCGCCACTAGCATTTCTTGTAAGGCCAGTATACTGTTGATGAATCTCCTGAGCTTTTGCTTGTTCTTTTCCTTCTGGGGTCTGTGGGCGGTAGGGATTTTGCTGTGTTGTGGAGTACTAACTAGGGTGGGGGTGATGTACCACTAGTGAGACCCTTTCCTCCTACCCTATCAATGAGGATTTTTATTCAGTTCAGTGGAACACATGCGTGACTGAATCTTATTTTTAGTTTTGGTGGTATCATCAAGGTGTTATTTTTTGTGGATAGCCGCTAGTTAATCTATCTGTTGGAGAGTAGGAACAAAAGCTGTCTCTTCTATTCAGTTATGTCGGTAATGGCACTCTCAAGTCATTATATTTTCATCCCTCTGTGTTATAGAATTTAGTTTATATCTTAACAAAAATGCTGAGGTAACACAGACACCATAGAAGTTTACAGAATATCCAGAATCGGAACTAGAGACTTGAATGTCTGCACACTGTGGCAACACGGCATTTGTAGTTTCAAACTTGCACATCATAACTTTCTCTTTCCATTTTATTCCAAAAATTCTGGTGAAGGGTCCTAGCATATACCACATGCCCATCTTCTTTTTGGGCATACCATCTTCTAATTGTGACCAGGAAGTTACGATTCTAGGATTGATCAGTTTTGGTCAAATAGTTATTATTTAAATCGTTGCTCTGGCCAAGGTTATATAAAAATATGATATCTACTTTGAATCTTTATAGGGGAGGAGTTTCGAGAGAGCCAATTTCTCATTAAAACTAGGGTCACCCATAAGTAAACTTCTAGAAATTGGGATTTCCAAAGACCAAAATGTGATAGTTTACTTTCACCATTTGTTATAAACAGCCTGAGACTATGAGTGAAATGTCATTATTATATTTATAGACAGAAAGAGACTAAAAATTATATCCTAGAACTCCCAGATAACATCAGTAGTATCTTGACTAACCAATTTATGCTCAGGAGAATTTCTTAAGTGTCAACTTCTGGATTACTATTTGTATATTCTTAACACAAAATGGTTAGATGTGACAAGTTATTACTGTCTGGTGAAACTTGATGAAAATCTCCAATAATCCATGAACTCCTACTAGTACGACTGGGACAAAATGGCACTGCAAGTACCAGGGCTAATACCCATGAGTCTTGTTGTCCTATCATTGTAACTTGTTTAAATAATTTCCAGACATACTCTAATACCAGCAATCATTAGTCCTAAAAAGTAGTAATCAAAACACATGTTTCACTTATTTGAGGAAACATAAAATACAGGTTACAAAATGTGCTGTTCCAGCCTTGAAACTTGGGAAAATTATACCAGGCCTGCCTGACCTGGGTACTAAACCTCTGACTGAAGAAACTGGCTTTGTTGTAGCATACATAATTACGACATGACCTGGATTTTTATCTTATCTCCATTTATTAACAAAATAATAAACTACAAATAAACCTGGATAAAATATGTAGATTATTTGTATGAGTTTAAGAAGAATTGAATCTGATACAAGCAAGGAAAAAAGTATCCTCTCCACTCTCGCACTGAGAACATTAGTGAACGTGGCCTCAAAAAGCCCTCATCAGAAATCACGCCATGATACAACGTAAAGAATCATGATGCTGAAATGATTTTTCAGCACCCACACTGGTACTTAGAAAACTTAGGGGAAGACACCATTTATCTTTATGAAAGGTTTTCCTAATTGTGACTCACAGATATTGTTGCTAATACAATTTTCAAGCCCAAGGACGTTAGACTCTTCTGGTAAAACAAAACAAAACAACAAAAAACCCCTACTTGATATACAAGGAAAATGTGGTGATTAGGGGCATTGGTACTCCTTGTGAAGAGGCATACTCAGTTCATATCAGTTACATTCTTTGAAGTTATTCCAGTAAGATCACTCTATAGATTACCTTAATTTTTTCTAAAAGTGATGGAAATTTCTGAGTAGCATTGATTTAACCCACATTGCAATTTGTTTCTTGTTCATGTATATGAAGCTTAAATAAGCTATTCAAGGTCTATTTGGATACATCCTGGCTAATTTATTTGGCATTTCTATAGTTTTCTTATCAGAGTTTCCATGTATATAAATACACACAGTTGTTGTATACGGTTTTATTTTTCCATAAGTAATGTCATACCATGCATGTTATGATACTGTATGTATTACCCTGCAATTATTTTAACATAGTGATATATTTTGAAGATTTTGTAGAACTGATACATACTTTTTACATGCATTTTTGCATTCTCTAATGTGAATTTACTGTATCATGTTTAACCATTTTATATAAACCATTAATATGTTTATGGTTCCAGTTTTCACTCTTATAAACAAAACAGTAATGTATTTGGGTGATAGATGTTTAAAAGTAGAATTATTGGACTGAAAGTCTATTTTAAATAAATTTTATCTCAATTTTGTTTTCTATACATTTTAGGTTTTTTCTTTCTTTTTTTACATTTTCTGTAGGTTTTTTTCTGTAGGATTTCTGGAGCTAATTATTTTTTTAAAAATGGTCTTGTTGGAATTGTGGCTATGATATTTTATTCCTGTTACATTTATGACCTGGTTATTTATGATTTGAAAGTTTCCTATTTTGGTGCCAGTGTTGTATTTGCTGTATTATTTAACTGGTTTATTTGTTTAAATAAATTCAGGCATAAGAGTGAAGTTTACAGAAGAAGCAAATTTTTAATCTTATCTAGTGATAAGATACTTTTCTTTCATTTCAAGAACATTTATTTCACAGCAATCAAATACTAGAATTATCTCACTGCATTGCATCTGTATTTTGCTTTGACTGGTGGAAAAATTAAATATCTGTGATTACTGAACCTGCCTGTGCTCACCCACTGCATTAATAAAGAACCCGAGGTTTTCTTTGATGCCAGAAATTGGAGCGAAGGGAGTTAAAGTGGCAGTCTTTACCCCATAGTGACTGCCATGATTTATATTACACAAAAACAGCTTTCTTTTTTTGATGTGCATCGGGCAAAGGAAAACTGCTTGAAACAGTGCAAACAGTATATTTATTCATGTCTTAACACATTCTCATGCTTCACTTATTTGAAGACTACTTACAGTCTAGTCCACTTTACCAAACCCATCACATCTTATTCTACTCACAAGCAGGATCTTCATCCCTCTTCATCTTCTTTTGCAGCATGTTTCCTTCACATTTATCATTTTGCAGTTGTACTTTTTTTTTCTCTGAGAATATTGTTCTTCTTCTGTCCAGTTTTCAAAATCTTTGGTCACATCTCAGACTTTTTTCTTTTTCTTAGCCCCCTAGGACAGGTTGTTGATGAACAATGCTGAAGTGAGGGAAATGAAGGTGTGTAGTGTTAAGTGCTCAATATGCTCCTCCTGTTCACGATTCACACCAAATAATTTAGGAATAGCTACAGAATACATTTTGTAAAGTAGTCCTCAGCTGGTGGTTTTTTGCTTGTTTTTTCATATATAATTATTAATTGGGCATAAGATTAGGGCATTGCTTACACACTTTGCATTCCAGTATAACCCTGCCTTATTTGGTAACACATCAAAGGTCAAATGTACAACATACCATTGGAAGAGGAACTGGGGTTCAGATTTAAGACACTTATAGAGAAAATACAGGTGATATGGTGTTGTCAATAAAATACACTTACGAAAAATAAAGATCTCTAATGAATCTAGAGCATAGAAATCTATTTTCTCAGTCTTGAAGAACTATTGAAATAAACAGTAGAAAATTCAAAAAATTAACATTATCAATTTAAATTCCTTAAACTAGATTTTTATATAGCAAAGGGAGAATTTATATTTATGTCATGAAGTAACTATAGGAATCCAAATAGTAGATGGATTCTGGTAACTAGTTGGGAGAAAAGGAGGTTATTTGCACAGATTTTTCAAAAAGAAATAACATTTTAACATTATTCAATGGGATTAATATTGTAGGGTGGAAATTGTGTTTGCTCTTTTTTTCTGTGTAGTCCTTTGACTGGATTAGAGATCATTTAGAATGTGTCACAAATAAGCACTGCTGTGAAAACAAAAGTATACAAAAATATGAGAAATTAATTTATAACAGATACAGAAAACTAATGCCAAATACAGAACTTTGAACAAAAACAACTGAAATCAACATACTGAGATGGTAGGAGGCAAAGCAGAATAATTTTCTAAGACAAAGTGAATAGGAAGACTAGTTAGATAAAAAAATTTATTTTGTTGAAGTTTTTATACCCTTTTTACAGTAACTCATCAGTACAGTTTTATTTTCATTTTAAATCAATATACAATTTTAAATATTATTAGTAAGTTGGATATAAGATTATACAGTTGTAGTCACAGACTGATGGAAACTTCATGCAGCACTAGCAATGTAAGCTGTGTGCTAATACTTAGTAACATACCACTTTGACCTGCAATAGTCTGATGTATTCCAATAAATACGAGAAAAACATTATTTTTTCATTAAATGAAACAAAAAATTAAACTCCGTTCCATTTCTAAAGATGAAGTAATAAAAAAAGTCTTTTCAGGAATTTAAATCTCTCCTGTATATCTAGTAGTTGAACATATTCTTTCTTCTCTGAAAATATAAGCAAAGCAGTTCTAGAAATACTCCTCATGTAGACTACCATACAGTAGTCCCCATTTATCCTCAGGAATATATTCCAAAGTCCTTGGCGGATGGATTAAAATATGGACAGTACCAGGCCCTATTATATTTTTTCCTAGACATATACAGCTATAATAACATTTAACTTATAAATGAAGCACAATAAGAGACTAACAATAAGTTACCATAGATTTTTAGCAACCTTAGCCTATGGTATTTTATTTTACATTAAGAATTTGCACCTTTTCTGTTAAAGGAAGAGCTTTATGATTTCTCTTTGGCATATCTAAATCACCAGCATCATTTTAAAAAAAAATTATTAGTACATGTTTGCAGTACATAATGTTTATATTCCTTGTGCGGAGTCAGTAGAAATACATAACACATTTTAGTTACTCCTATACTATGGGATCATTATTGAGAATAAGGGTGTATTAATTACTTTTGTCATTGCTGGGGCAAAATACCCAACACCAAAAGTTGAAGAGGGAAAGGTTTATTTGGCTTATAGCTTGTAAAGGTTCAGTTCATAGTTGGCTGGCTCCAAGGTAGGGTGGCATGGCAGATTGGCATCACAGAGAAGAAACATTCACAGCAGACAGAAGGTAGCATGGCAAGCAAGGGACCTTAGCAGCTTCCTTCTGTCCCTTATATCTTATCCAGCCTACCTGGATTAGAGTGTTGCCAAACCAATCAGTGGATTGATTTAGTAATTGCACACCCTTAATCCCAGCATCACACATTCTAGATTGTTTCAGCCACCTCTGAAAAAGCCCCTCTTATGACCACACGAGGTTTTGAGGGGACATCTAGGCACAAACCATAACAAAGGGTTACTTGAACACAAGTACTTTCACACTTTAATAATCAATCTGATGACTAAAAGGCTACCACTCAGTAAAGGAGCAAGTAATGTATATAGCATGGCTATATTAAATGAAGAAATCATTCACATTTACATGATGGGAAAGGATGGAGCAGGGGAGCACAAGATATCACCTATTCAGTATGGCATGTGATTTAAAAATCTATGAATTGTTTATTTCTGGAAATTTCCATTTAATATTTTGGGCTGTTTTTGACTGTGAATAACTTCAACCATAGATAATGGAGTACTACTGATTTAGAGAGACAGATCTTTTATTTTTTTTAATTTTATTTTATTTTAATGGTACATTTTAGATGTACATACTGTTAACATTCATCATAGGGGATTTGTACCTGTACATGATATATCTTGTTGCTTCTTTTTTTCCCATTCCCCTCCCCTCCCTTCACCCCCTCCTCCCTCCTTATTTACAAAATAGAAATGGAAGGAAAAAATGGAAACAAAGCTTTTGAGATAGATCTTTTAAACTTAACATGCAACTAGAAATAATTATTGGAAATATAGGACCTGGATTAGAAAAGCCATACACACATATATAAAATGGGTGATGTTAAAACAATACAGAGGGGTTGGAGATTTAGCTCAGTGGCAGAGCACTTGCCTAGGGGGCAAAAACAGAGAGCACATTGAAGTCTACTGTTATTTTAAACTGTATGTATTTTTACTAATGTTCAATTCTTAAAATAACTCTGCCAATCTTATGAAGATTTCTAGCATCAGTTTTCTAAGAATCATCATTTCTAAGAACATGTGGATTAAATATAGCTTTGCTATGTCAAATTTGCTCACCCTTTGGAACTTTCTGCACCATTATTCACATTTTTATTTCTACTCTTTCTAATACTTATTATAAAGAAGATCAAAATCTATTTAAATTGCTGTATCTTTCAAGGAAAAGAAATGTTTATACAAAATAGAAAAGTCAGTGAAAATAATCAACCTGATGTGGTATGTCTTGTAAGTCACTTTCTTGTCACTGAGACAAAGTACCCATAACCCATAAGTTAAAGGGGGAGAGCTTTATTTTAATTCACAGTTTTAGTTACAGATATTCCTCGTTTAACACCAGAGTCCTGGTCCTGTGACTAGGTCGTTAAGTGAATTGATCACTAAATGAGGAATTGTGTATGGCATGTACATTACAATATTTAGAACAAAGAAATGGCCAAAGGAAACTGCAACTTGACAACTTTGTTGTTATTTACATAACTCTTATATGCAGTACTATACTGTGTAACAGAAGATAAAATTACAATACTGTAATGTGCATTACAATCAGTGAAAATTGAAATACCACACTGTAGACAATGCCACTATAAGGCCACACTGTCACTCACGTTCCTGCACTGTAAGTCCAAATGCTGTGTCATAAGTCCTAGAGGCGTGTTATAAGTCTGAACACCATGCCCTGGTAGTAAGGTCACTTCAGCACATCTTCAGTCATTAAAAGGTAGGTTGTTAAATGAGGAATATCTGTAGTTCATTCCATGGTCAGCCACTGTAAGGCAGAAATGGCATAGTGGAAGGGCCAGCAGAAGAATGCTGATCACTACATGGAAGCCAGCAATACAGAGAGGAAGAAGGAGTCAGGGAGGGCTATTTGTTCTTCCAGGTCACATCCTCAGTGACCTGGCTCTTCCAATCATTCTGTGCTTCTAACAGCACACTCAGCTATGAGTTCGCCAGTTCATTAACTCACTGAGGAGCATATCACTCTCATGATCCAATCACCTTCCAAAAGTCCCACCAGTGAACACATGGAGTCTGGGGATACATGTTGGATCTAAACCATAACATTCTGCTCCTGGGCTCCCTCCCAAAGACCCATGTCTATCCCATTATGCAAAATGAATTGAATCTATTTCTAAAAGCCACCAAAATCTTAAAAGTCTTAGCATTGCTAAAAAATCCAAGTCCAAAGCCTCTCCTGAGACTCAAGAAAACTCTCACCTATAAACTCCTGTAAAAACCAAAAAGAAAATTAAATATTTCCAACATACAATGGCACAGGAAAAACATTTCCATTTCAAAAGGGAAAAGTAGGGGAATAGAAAGGAATGGAACCAAAGCAAAACAGAGACAAAGCAGGGAAAACATCAAACCCCTTAGCTCCATGCTCAGCACCCAGGAAAGCTATCATGAGATGTCAGCTCCAAGGGGGTTGAGTGGCCCCGCCCCTGTGGGATCACTGAATGCATCTTTCATGCCTCTCTCTTAGGGTAGCTTTACTCACTGCCTGTAGTTTTCCTCAGATGTTTCATGCTCCTTGATCTCTAACATCCTGGGGTCCCTACAGCACTTTCAGCTTTGGTCCCTACAGCACTTTCAGCTTTCATCTTTCATGCCTCTCTCTTAGGGTAGCTTTACTCACTGCCTGTAGTTTTCCTCAGATGTTTCATGCTCCTTGATCTCCAACATCCTGGGGTCCCTACAGCACTTTCAGTTTCAAACACTGCCTTCTCAGGGGCACACTGCCTGGTCTCCCAGGCCTTCTTAAATTGGGTGGAAACCTCTCTGAATCTGCTACTCTTGCACTTTGCATTTCTGCAAAATCAGCACTACATGGATGCTGTCAAGGTCTGCTGCCAGCTCCAGCATTAGCCAGGCCCCCTTGCACAATGACTGCAGAGGCCTTTGAGTGCCTGGATAGTTTAGCACTGTGAAGCAAATCCCAGGGAAGCAATTTCCTATGTGGCTATTCTCGAATGAGGTGCCCAGAGGCTCTTTTCCAAAAGCATAGATTTTTATTTTTGCACCCTTGAGCCTCCAAAGCAGTCTTACTAATTTCTGAGATCTCTTCAGGCCAACTTTCTTATTTTCCTGATGCAAAGTACTTGGCTTCTTTTTAATATTAATATTTTTTGAAACCATGCTCTTCTTTGCCCCAACCTTGCAGGTACTTCTTTTCTGATGAAATTGCAAACTTTTTACATTTGACTAGGCCTATTCCTCCTGATACTCACCATAAATCTGACTAAAAACAGCCAGCAATACCTATGTCACAAAATCAATACTGGGCTACCTTAAAGTTTTCTGCCTCAAAGATCTGGGCTAAACTAGTCTGCCACCCTCCTCTGAGTCTCCTTCAAAGTCTTATACATGGTTTTCTGAGCTCCAAATGGAATTGAACATTAAGCTCTGCTTTCAACATTCTAGGGATTCTCTTGCTGGGATCTCCAAACCTTTTCATATTTCTTCTGTGAACCATTTTTTAAAACTTCTGAACTACCCAGTCCAGTAAAATCATAGGAATGCCCCCACTCTCAGTACCAAACTCTGTCTTAGTCACTTTCTCATTACTTAGACAAATACCTAACACCCACAATTTAAAGGAGAAGTTTATTCTGGCTCACAGTTTCAGTTGGATCACCTCATAGTAGTAGGCCAGCTTCAAGGCAGAATTGGCATGGTGGCAGTACCTGGGGAGGAGAGTTGCTCACATCATGGTGGCCAGGAAGCAGAGAGAGAAAGGAGGAGCTGGCTATAGAGACAAATCCTTCTGGGTCACATTCTCAGTGGCCTGCCTCTTCTGACCAGTTCCGCCTCAACAGCACGCTCAACTATGAACTTATCATCACCCCTGTAATCCAATCACCTTTAAAAAGTCCCACCTCTGAACACAAAAAACCTTTGGAAAACATTCAAGATCTAAACTTTAACATGTATAGTATGGCCTAGGCAGAATGTTGTATCAGAATTATCTTGTATAAACTCCACAACTCTTTGAGGGAAGGGTTTTTATTTGTTTTCCAAATAAGAAATAGAATTTTAGGAATGGAAAATATCCAAAGTCATTCACTGAGGATTTAGAAACAGGTTGGCACAGCTCCAGGGATTACATGCTATCGCTCACATACTACTGCAGAAATGAAAGATACAATTGAATTGTGACCCTTAGGATATACTTGTAACAGCCAAAACAAACTTTTATGTTTTATATCTTCCATAAGTTTGAATTGTTCAACTTTTTACTTTCTTTATTTGGTTTAGGATGCAATTTCAGTCTGTTAGTTGTTCATTTCAAAAGAAGAGTATATGACATAATGAAATGAAAGAAAAAAGAAAAATGTATTTATTATAATGTCCCCATGAGTTTGCCCTTTTTCCTCTGGTTCTAATTCCATTCTGTCAGGAGTACATGATTTAGTCTCTATTTGCTTTGGTTTCTGCAATCATAAAATGGGGCCCTGGAAAATAAATATCCAAGTTTAGGTGTATAAACATTGTATTGTTCTTGATGAAAGATAGAACATGAGAACAGTCTGTAAAAAATTTGATAAAAATGTATATGCATTTTATATTGCTCAATCATGGGAAATTATTTATCTGAGATTTATAAAAACTTATTTGTGGTTCTTCTAGTGCTGAAAATAACTCTTGGCTACTTTAAAGGACACACAATAATTTCATGATTTTAAGGTTCAGATGAGATTAACAGCTGTACTTTGTGGACTGAACAAGTTCATCATTTATTTCTAATAACTAGTTCTAGTCCATGGAATTTTGAAATAGTCATGAATTTAGTGTTTAGCTCTGTCCTTTACCAGCTGTTTGATTTTGGACAAGTTATCCAAGTTGTATAAACATTTTATGTGTAAAACAGCATAACAGCATTTACCTCAGAGGTTGTTTCAAACATTAAATGAGATACGAGTAAGTCACTTGACACTGTCCCTAAAACACTATGATGGTACCCTCCATCCCTCTTCAGTCACGCATATTGTCAAACAAAACTGCTCTACCTTTAAAAATCAGCTCTCTGTAGCCACTACATCTCTTTCTGCTCTTTGTTCTGCATCTCCAGCACTAAGGGTTTTCATAAGCATTGCTTGAACCCCTATTATCTCCTCTCTTCTCCTCTTCTAACAGACACTTTAATGGAACTTTCATCCCTATTTCTTTGCTGAAACACTCAACCAGGTTCCCAGCAATTTCCACCTGTACTAAAGCAATGACGATTTTTTGTCATCTTTTAATTCGACTTACAAGAAATATTTGACAAATGTGATTTTTCTTTCCTTGTAGAAATGTTTTCTTTGTTGGTTTTCTTCTTATCTCACAGATGGCTCCTTTCAGTCATTTCTGTAAATGCCGAAACTCTCAGAAGTTTTTCTTCTATCCACCTTGTGGCGTTTTGACTCATAGCATTTATATGCCAATGAGTTCCGTATTTCTATCTCATTTCCTAAACTCACTTCATATCTGTCTGTTTGTCTGCCTCTTTGTGGTTCTCTCTGTTTGTTTGTATATACGTATTTCTGTTTTCTCTCATGCCACATACATAATCATCAGTACTGTCCGCGCACACTCAGAATCTTCCACAAGGCCATCGTGGCTGGCAGGAATCCTGAAATAGCCCTCTGTCTTTTCTGCCAAGGGTCCAGGCAACACAGAAATGAGTTGCTATTATAATTATTTTTAATATAATTAGCATATCCTCCTAAAGACAAAGACACTTGATATTATTCTGTGGAAAAACCTGAACACCTTTAGTGGGGTTATTTCTTCTTAGTTGGAAGTAACATTCATTTAAACAAAAGAAGTTGTATCAAATGCTTCTTATTTCAGTAAAATCTGTGCTAGGGAATGAAAAGACGACTACTTTGTATGTACCCTCCTCTGAGATTGTTTTCTGTAGTGAGTGCTATGGAATAGTCAGAGCAGCTAAAACACATGAGACTGGAGTGCTTATGATTCTCTTGAGGGTCAGTGAGTGTGGCTAAGATCAACTGTGGCTGCGTAAGAAATGTTGCACTCATGATGATGGGTTATAACCTCCAGAGACTGCTAACTCCTGCTTTCAGTATTCAGCAAGGTGCCTGGTGTGAAAAATATTGAAGCAATCGAGAGCAACATAAACATTATTACTTTGGAAACAGCACAGTGTTGCTCCTTGCTCATTTAGAAACAGCGCCTTTTACTGCAAGAGAAACATAACCTCTGCGGTGTGGAGCAAGGCATTGACCTCAGATAAGAGCAAGTGCACCAAGACCTGGTCGTGAGCAGACAGGGTCGGTGCTCGGTCGGAAAGGAACTGCTAATGAAGCATCTGGCCACCAAGCAATTTGGTATCGACAGGAAATAATGCTGTTTGAAGCAGCAATTTCATACTCTGCAGGCAAGGCCATGTTTCTTTTTAAGTGTTATTTATTTTCTGGAACATAATTCAGGGGAAATCACTGTGTCATTTTAGATACCACAACTTGGCTCTTCTTAATTTATAAACACTTCCTTTTATTGTACGAAAACCTTTCATTTTGTTAGTCTGCTTTTTGTGATATTCGGATGTGTTATTTGTTGATAGTGGTTTTTACGGTGTGGTCTTATAATTGGATCATAAACAGCAGGTGCGGTGGAGCTTTGTGGATTGTCAAATTGGGTGTCATGACAAAATGGCAATTATTTTATTGAATACAAACAATTCAGCACTCAGAAGCCTCTATAATGGTACAGTGTGAAGAGGTCTCAGCATACTGGGCATTATTCACCCGATTCCTATTCTAGAAATAGTATGTACCTAGCTGTATTCTGAGCAAATTTTATGCAGGAAAATTAATTGATGGCTGAAGGTGTTCTATCTGAAAGTTAACAGCATGTCCTTCATGTGGCAATGTGAGAACATTGCAGTCCCCTTCTTGTTTGGATATATTATAATTGCTAGTCCAATCATGTGATATTATTAGCAGATACATGTCTACACTGACTGATTTAGATTGTGATACCTGATGCAAGTTGGACACATTATCATGCACCTCACACCCAACTCCTATTATTTGTTCAAACATGGATGACTTATCCAATTTGGGCAATTGCAACACATCTTGAGGATTTTTAGAATTTAACATTATGTAGAGAGAATTTCAGTTATTCTTTGTGAGTAAACAATATTAGCAATATTAATAAGATCTTTAGAAAATTGGAAAAAGAGGAGGCACACAGAGAAACAATGTGGAAAGAGGAGGAAGTAGGTCCTGGCAAGTCTTTTAATCCAGTCACCTGTAGATCAGATATACCCGGACTTGAAAAAGGTTGGTTGCATGTGCCAATAAATGCTGTACATAAAACTGAGTTAATTTTGGTGGATTTCTACAAATGTAAATGAATAGATCTGACAAATATAGCAAAGTCTATATTTTTACCTCCTTTGTGTATTCTTCTTCGCTCTCCTCCACCTTATGTCCTACACAATATCTCACACAACAGAGGCACATACTAGTTTCCCTCTTTATGTGAGGAAAGAAATTAATAGCATAATTCTGGGCTGACAATTTAGATTAGATTTTATTGACTAGAAATATGTTTGTTAGAAGCAGAGTGACAAAATCCTTTTTTTTCCCCTGACAGTTCTCACAAATACTTTTTTTCTTCAAAACTTGGCATAAACTCTATCTATTTTGAAATGGACTTTAAAAAAAATAAGTTCTTTATCTAGGCCAAAATGGTGCCAGATTAAGCATATGCTTCTGATATGGCTAAGTAAATCTAGACATTCTAGATAATGCAAGCAAAAACTTACTTCTCTTCAACATTGACATATTTGGGAAAATAAGCTTGAGTGGATATGGAAACATCATCTATCTAAATGCCCGAGGTAAAAGACCACTCAATTAGATTGAACCCATAAGTAACAGTTCATTATGAATGAAAAAGAAGCTTACTATAAAAGAGTCATTACGGGTAGTTCATTTCTATTATTTAGAACAGGATATGTGATAAGCTATCACTTGCTATTATACATAATAACTAAAGAGGAAGGATTTTTGACAAGCCTAAACATCATTTAAGCACATATTTCCAGGAAACGAGATGTCTGTGACTCTTGCAAAAAGATTCTTCAATTGTCCATTACCAAAGGATGATAATTCCCATCTGAAATGGTAGAGTGAAATTAATTTTAATTATCCTCCTCCTCTTTCTTGGTACCTATCCTGTAACAGTTATATTTCCTACTTATATTATATACATTGGTGAACATACTTTCTTTTTCCTACTTGAGGTTGAATCTTTAGGAAAGAATCCTTTTTAGAATTCCTACATACAAGGAAATAATTTTATATATGATAGATGCTCAACAAATGAAAAATATTGTTATAGTATAAACTTAGCAAGTGTATTGGCCTATAATCAAGTGGAAAAATGGGGAACGATGGGTAGACAAGACATTAATGTAATGGGTTGGGGGACATGAACGTAAGTTATGTTGGAACAGAGATGTAATTGGAACAAAATAGCAATAGCAATGGAAAAAATATTTTTTCTTTTTATTTTCCTAATTCTTCCTTTAGTGTGACTAATTTTCTAAAAAAGTGAAATGCATTGAAAATTATGCTCATGTATGTATTCTTCCTTTTAAAATTATCTATTGAAATGATGCACAAAATATTTTGGAAAATACTTTTGGGATTAGTCACTCCAGGATTTGTAGCATTTTTTAAAGAAAAAAGTCCTTAATATTTACCTTTTGAGAATAGAACTGACTCTTTTGGAAGATGTAAAATGTCACTATTAGACACAGCCTGATACAATCTTCAAACTGGGAACTAAATACCATGTGGTGTTAACAACAAAGTAAGGCTCAGCTCACCATGATAAGTTTCATTTCCTTAGGTGGCTTGGAAATGGCGCAGAACAAGTCAGTAGAAATTCAACTATATTCTGATTAGTGGTAGTTACTGAAGTAAATGCTTACACTTTGTAGGCTTTGAATATTTATCAGGTAAATGTCTTAACTGGTTTCTTTAGATGTTTACCTTGCTTATTTTCAAATAGGATTTGAAACAGTTACTTTATTTCAAGTTTTTTTGGAAGTCACAAATATCAGAGAAAATTAATTATTTTCTGCTGAAAGTTTACTTTTTTCCTTGGTGTTTCAATAGAAAGATTTCCCGTCATAAGAACAGAATTTGCAATTAATAGAATGAAAATTGGTTTTGTAAACTGTCTCCTCTCTAATGACAGGTTTTTTCCTTCATTTTGAGAGTCTCAGTTTGCTGATTCAGTCAAGTCAAAATTGTTTTGCTTTTCAGTATTATGGCAAGTGCCTCTCAGGTATGTTTCTAAAACTCCCTGAGTGAGGTCCTGAATTTCCTGGGTCATTACACATGCAAAAGAAACTAGAAGTCACAGTTCTCCACTTCAAGATGTTGGCTTGTTTTCTCAGGCTATGATAGGATTAGCAGTATTTTCTGATTTTACTCTAAAGGGCAAACACACTGCTGCCATATCTGGAGAATATCTACTTTTTTCCCTTTCCTTATCTTTTTGTTCAATAATAAAGGGTTGACCTGCTTCACATGTGAACAAAAATGCACAAGACCATGAAAAGACTGCATTTCTTCTACAAAAATAGACAGAGATTCCAAACTAGTTTTAAGTTGGAAGCAAAGAAAGAGATCTAGGTAATATTCACAATGTAAGTACACTTCATTTAAAAGAGGAGGCGATCTTGTGTTCCTGTATCACTTGTGGCCCGGGACAGCAGCATGTTTCCCCCAACGCTCGCCTGTGAGAATGGAGTTTAGGCATATTTTAGTTCCCTGAACTAGAGGTGGAAGAGATTTGTGGTGCTAAAAATAAACCAAATATACATGTAGTTTATTGGTTATTTCTAAAACGGGACTACCTCACTGATATAAACAGATTGGGAAGATGTCAGAAATGATGAAAACTCTTTTTATCATTTAAGCATGAGTTCTTTCTTTCAAGGCTTGGGACATGCCTTTGGAGAGTGTATCACTCACTCTGGCTCTTTTCCTGCTTTCTGCCTCCATCTCCCATGTGATGAACAGCTTTTCTCTGCCATGCCCTTCTTTGACAATGTTTCTGCCCTGGAGCCAGCCAACCACGGACTGAAATCTCTGAAACTGTGAGCCAAAATAAATCTTCCTTCCTCTAAATTGCGTATGTCCAGTATTTTGTCCCAGTCATGACAAACTGACATGCAGATGCAATGGCAGGATGAAACAAAATAACAATGTCTAACAAATAGGCAGGAGACTGAGTATTTGGATTTTCACATCTGCAGCTGCATTCAAATTATTGTGATATTTCATTACATATTGGCTGTAGAAAACTGAATTATACTCTCATAGAGAGGTTGAGAGTGAAAGAGCCAGTAACATCTAAATGTTTTTCCAAATTAATTTTAACCTCAGAGAGCTGCCAAAAGTTTTAGGGATTGCCAGAACCACACTCTGAGAACAGCTATTCCAGAGTAGCACACAATGATACTTGGCATCTTAGATGAAAGATGGTCTAAAGTCAGTAAAAGTCATCACCATCTTTTCTGTATTCTTTGCAAGTTTCACTGGCGTCAGGAAATATGACTCTTCTATAGATTGTATATCTTGGGTCCCATTCAGATGTTTAATTACGAAAACGCTCACAAAACCTAATAATTAAGAAAAGCTGAGATAGACAACTTTCTCTGCCAAACACGTACCCCTGTGTTTTCTTCAGTTGTAAAATGAAGTATTTGAACTAAATGTCCAAAAGAAGAACTTAATTTTGATTTTCCTCCAAAGGAATAACTTTTTGATTCAATCACTTTGGTTCTCTAGAAGTAACTACTATGAAAACAAATGCTACCATAAAGAACATTGATGAATTATTAAACCATAAACGAGAAAAAATGCTCACACTATACTTGGTGTGGTGGTCCGTTTTTCTTTCTTTTATCTTTTTTTTCTATTGAATTGTAGAAAAAATTCAACAATTCATAGTATTTGTGAAGGAACATTGACCAAATAAAATAATTTGTACAGAGAACAACTATACAAGTAAAAGGCCTATAAATCATGCTTAGAGTATAATTTAATTATCTCCCTCCAACCATTAATCTAACTATATTGATATGATTAATGTTTTTCTATCATTTCAAGCAGATAAACAGCATAAAAAGTTGAAACACATATATTTTTCTTTTCTAGCTTCCCATTTTTCCAGAAGAAATACTTTCTTTATATTCCCATAGAACTAATTTATACATGGGAATGTACTTGCACAGATGTACATATATCTATCTCTCTTTCTTTACTAATCTATCTACCTATCCTCCTCCCTAAGTCTCTCTTTGTTTAAGCACTTTCTATGTAAATGACACTATGCTATTTGCTAAAGATACAATTGTGAGAAAAACAAATTTAACCTTTATTTTGTAGTGCTAAGTTTTACGAGCAACTGGAGGAATAGAGATAGGTGCCTAAGAAAGGGAGAATTTCTGGAGAGTTATCCTGAGGACCTTATTGAATTTGTACTCCCACAAAAACAATTTCGAGAATGACAGAACAACTAGAACCAGCCATTTCATGTTTTTAAAAATAAACCAAAGCCACTAAACAAACTGAAAATCATCTATCTCTAAGGAATTACTGAGCTTTCCAACCAGCAGGGAGGAATCCATCATGGCTGACTGGGGGCAGCAGTGCCCACAAGACAAGACGCATTCACTGGGAAGTGAGAAGGGGAGACACAAATATGGAAAAGCAACTTAAAGGAGTTGTGAACCAGATGAATTCCAATATTAGGGGGTTTTAGCAAAAGAAGCAGGGCCGCCTCTTGGTTCTGCCACTGCTTATACTCCAGTATGGTGAACATGCCATATTAAAAATGATTTAACACCCTAAGGGAGCAAACCAAGTATGGCAGTGGTGGCCAGCCTGCTGTGATTAGCACCTAGCCTAGCACCCACTGCCTAACACTCGCCTGTCCTAATTCCTTTCACACTAGGAGAGGGAGCCCAGCAAGAAAGTTATTCCCAGGCCAGGGCACTAGAGAAACTGAAAAGCAGAGAACTATTTAGAAGGCAGTAATTGAGATGAACCAATGTGTCCTTGGCAAAGAAAGAAATAGGGGATAGGCCTGGTTAAGAACTTAAAACCAGAAACTGGGCGATTCATGGCTCAGTGAGTCACAGGGGCCAGAAGAGTTTGCAACTGTGTGTGATTCAGTGTTGGTGGAAGAAAAGAGCCTGGAGCAGGGCCAAAGGAGGCACTCGACCATTGTTCCCCAAGCACCAGTGAGTTCTGTGCCTGTGGATGTCCTGTCACCACCCGCCCTCCAGATGCCACAGAGCTCAGTGCCTGTGCCAGCAAAAGCTGCTGAGCTCTCCAACCCCCCAGCACCACTAAGTTTACTGGCTTGATAGAGCCTCTCTACAGGTTGCAGACAGAGAACTTAGTGCTGGTAGGAAGCTGGAGAAGAGCAGCATAGCCAGAGAGAGTTGCATAGCTCACACACTCAGAGGAATATAGAAAAAGCAGATGTGAGCAGCTGCACCTATTGCCATGAAGAGAAGGAGATGGAGATTGAGAAGGACCCTTTAGCAATCCACATAAGACCGGATATGTGAACAGCTACACTGCCCACCGCCACACACACACACACACACACACACACACAAATGAAGGTGTTCTATAATAAGACAGAAAAAAAAAAAAAACAACCAAAAAAACCTCTGGCTAGCCATGCCTACAGGAACCCAACTGAAACCAAACAGAGAACTGACTGCAGGGGAATAAAAGTCGGCTAAATGGTCCATCCAGACCCCTGAACCCCATTGCTCACTGGCAGGCAAGAGAACAAATCATAGAAGGAGAACTAGCTACAGCACCAGTAGACTCAGCCAACCACAAAGGACTAGATTCAACCACACAGGACTGGCGCTTAATCCCCCAAAGCTGCTTCAAGTCAAAGTTTCTCCATTTGTGGACACTGGGGAAGGAACAAACTGGTCAAGTTCTGACTACAGTATAAATGGAACTGAGAGGACTCTTCTGCATTTTTATAAGTATGTGGTTGTTCTCTCTGTCTCTCAGTCTCTCTGTCTCTCTCTGTCTCTCTGTCTCTCTCTCTCTTCCTCTCTTATTTTTCTTTCATTTGATGTGCGTGTGTTTATATGAAATGCAATATAAGAATAATTACCATTCATGAATGTGTCTGGTTAATGTCACCAAAACTTGTGTATAGATGATTCAAACACAAGCCTTCTGTCAGCATATTAATTGTTTCTGACCTTCTTACAGTTTCTCTCAATCTACAATTATACTTCCTTCTGTCTTATTCCTTATTCCCACCCTAGCAAGTAAGATCTCAAACACCCTAAGCTCTATTTCTTTCCTTTCATTTGTTGGTATCTGTTTTTTCTTCTTTCTAAACTATTTTCTTCCTTTTCTTCTTCCTTTTTTTCTTCACTCACCCTCTAAATCAGAGTCTAGTAGTCAACTGTACTATGTCACAGAGTTTTTGGGTGAGGATCAGTCATTTAATGTTAAAATCTCTACCCGTATATGCTGCCTGTATCAGCAGTTTGGAAATCTCTATTCCCTGGGTGCTGTGAGTATTTTATTCCACTCAGCTCTTACATGGTGCAGAGTCCCATCCCTAGAGAATAGCTGCCTGAAAATCATAGCAGTCTGGTGGCAACATCAAAGTTATCTTAACAGATTTCAGTTGGAGAAACAAGAGCCTACTCCAAAATTTAAAACGTAGTCTTGGAGAACTAGCTGACCATAGAGAACTTGGAAAAAGGTCTGGTATAATCCAGGGAAGCCTGTGCTTATGATCAGAGCTGTGCGCACATCTCAGAAAGACCTGGAGTAGGAAGAGGCTCCAGTCCTTGTCTCCATCTGAATTTGAAGCATTCTGAAAGCAGGAAGTGGAAGATATGACTCTCTTGTTAGGTGCATAAAATTTGAAAGTGTGTTTTCTCACACAGATTCCCTTGACAAAGGTGGTAGACATGCAGGTAATGAATTAATCAACCCTCCTGACTGATGATCAAGTTGTAGAAACTTAGGAAAGAAGCCTGGAGAGCCAGGATTAAAAATAAAAAGAACTTTAAATATGTTAATGGGGAACTCAGTAGACACATGGTAGAGAATATAAAATCTATATAATCAGTGCAGAAAATCATTAAAAATAAGAAGCAAGAAGAAAATAATGGTAACTGTTAGCAGCAAAACAAATGGTGGGGATGAAGGAGAGAGATGCCAAAATTGCTAAATTATAATATCTTTAGATTTTACAGTTTACTGTACAATTTTCAACCAAAAATTATGAGATATGAATGTACATTACATACATTGAAAAAAAGGCAGTCAAAATAAAATGTCCCTGAGGAGGCTCAGGGTGGTGTAGTTAGTAGACAAAAACTTTAAAACAACTATTATAAACTATTATAACTATTATAAAACAATTATTACAAAGACTTTAAAACAACTATTATAAATATTCAAAGAACTAAATGATGCCATGATTAAAGAATAAGGGTTATGTCTCACCATATATGAAATAGTGTATTAATGAAAAGAAATAATACAAAAAGATCGAATACAAACTGTGGAGATGATGGTATAATAAGTGAAATGCAAAATTCACCAGAGGAGATTAACAACAGAGATGACAAAGGAAAAATGGCCTACTTTTAAGATATGTCAATAGAGCTTTTCTAGCTTATGGAAAATGAAAATAATGAACAAAAGTACACCACATTAGAAAATGATTAACTAAAACATATGAATATATACATAACGGCATCTCCCCAAGAGAGGAGAAATAGAAAGAGGCAAAAAGTATTTGAATGAACAATGACCAAAAACTTCCCAATTTTTTTTATAAAACAAACCTGCACATCCAAGAAGCTCCACAAACTCCATATAGAAGAAGCCCAGATATTCATTCTGTATTAGTCAGCTTCCAATCATTTAAACACAATCCCCAACATCCACAAGTTAAAGGAGGAAAGAACTAAGTTGGCTAATGGTTTCAGGGGATTCAGTCCAGGGTCAGCTGCCTCTGAGGCAGAAACATCACGGCAGAAGGGCCTGGAGGAGCAAAGCTGCTCATTTCACTGTAGCTGGAAAGCAGAGCAAGGGAACAGCACCCAAGAGGAAAGGGTGAGGGACCAGATGTAGACAACCAAAGTCATACCTCTGTAACTCTCCCTGACACATCACGAAGTGCACTTTACTGATACCTTGGGAAGATACTGAAGTAAATAAAGTTGACAATCCACTTGAACCATTACATAAAGTTAAACACATTGTGGAAAATTTGATAAACGTCAAAAACAATAAGAAAAACTTGAAAGCAATGAAAGTAAAAAGACTTACCTTTACAAAGAAACCTTAATAAGATGAACAAGTAAATTCTCAGAGAGGCCAGAAGACAGAGGGATAAAATCCTCAAAGCATTGAAAGAAAATAAGAAAAAAAACCCACAAGCAAAAGCTCTATATTCAGCAATAAATCCCCTTCAACAATGAAGAACAGAAGGCATTCTCTGACAAATAAAAACCAGCAGAATTCATGATTAACAGACATATCCTATAAACAATACTTCTTTCATTTCATGTTGAAATGAAAGAATATTATATGGAAACTTGAATCTACATTAAGAAATATAGATTGCTGTAATTATCTTAGTCACTTTCGTATCACTGAGACACAATATCCCACACTCATAAATCAAGGGAGGAGAGATTTATTTGGGCTCACAGTTATATAGCCCAGCAAGCAGAAACTAGCATGCTTATTTACCTTTCTTTAATATTTGGTATATAAATTTCATTTAGCCATTTGTCCTTTACATATAGCTTACACACTAAATTACTTTGTGACTTCTGACCATGTTAGTAGGGAAAACTGATTTCAGGCATATGTGTTCTTCCAGGTTTCTTTTTATCACCATACTAGAGAGTCTCTTTAGCTCTATTTTACCCTGACTCTTTGTTTCTAAGATTTCAGGCATTCAGCTATCATTTTAATCTCTGGTTTGATGAGGCGTTTCTTCTGAGAGTTTCTAAGAAAGCCCAAACAACAGACATTTTTGTTGTTGAGATTTTTCATGGCTAAAAATGCCTTTTTCTATTTTCACTGTAAATTGATAAAGTGGCTTAGGACAGAGCTCTAATTTGGAAATAATCTTCCTTAGATCTTGAATATACTGCTCCCTTGTTGCCTAGGTTTTATCATTGTTCTTTATAAACATAATACTGTTATTAATTTTAATTTTCTTTTTGAAACCTAAATTTCTCTGTGGAGATTGTCAGGTATTTTTCCCCTAATGTTCTGAAAATTTACAATGTTGTTTATGGGTTTGGTTGTAGTTTCATGTGCAGGGCTATTATTGGACTCGTTTTATCTAGCAATTCAAATAATTATGAAGATGTTTCTTGATTTATTTTGTTATTAATTCTGCCTCTCCGCAACTTTATGCTGTTATCTTATTTAAAAACTCTTGTGATATATTTTTGCTAACTTCTGGATTGTTGCTGATTCTTATATTATTGTTTTCTTGCAATTTTTTGCCTCTATCTTTTTATTACATTTCTAGGAGACTGCTTCAGCTTTCACTTTCCAAACATTTTGTTAGGGTTTTTTTTTTTTTCATTTTTCTTTTTGGCTACTGAATTTTTAATATTAAGCACTATTTTCTTGTTATCAGAATGGCCATTTTTGCTTTAAGTCATATTCTTGCTTAGTGGGTGCAACGGTTTTTCTTATTTTCTTGAAAATGTTAACTATAGATATATATGTTTGGGGAATTTTTCTCTTCCCCTTCAGTTTCTGTTTCTCCCATTATTTCTTTAATTTTTGATTTTCTCTCTCTATTTTACGTGATGATCAGTTTCATACATCTGGTAATATTTCATTTTCTGCTAGTATTTAAGAAGGGCAGAGTAAAGAGCTGATTAGAAGTCATGTTGTATGTGTTGTATGTGTTGTATGTGAGTTCCGTGAGAATACTTTGAAGTGTCATTTTCTTTAGGTGCTGCTGTCTTAATCTGATCATATTCTTGCTTCTTTTTTTAAATTTTATTGATACATTTTAGATATACATAATAATAACATTCATCGTAGGGAATTTGTACCTGTACATGATACATCCTAATTATTTTTCCCATTCCCCTCCCCTTCCTTCAACCTCTCTTCCACTCATTTATAAAAGCTTTGTTTCCATTTTTTCATTCTATTTTTCTTTTCTCCCTGACTCACTGTGGAAGGTGGTATAAGCCTGGCAGCCAGAGCTTTGGGTGTCTGGTATGATAATGTGAGGACAACTCAGAACCCCAAATTTGGTGTAAAAATTATTTTAAGATGAAACATTTGGATTTTAATGATACATAAAGAAGTCTACACGGAGAGTCTTTTATCTGACCCAAAGTAGGAACTTCTGAGAGATGAAACTATCTAAGTGTCCTCTTCAGAATGATCTATGCCCAAGAATATGTATGGATGAATAAATCCACAATAGATTCCTTCTCCAGAGGGCATTTTAGGGTCATGAAGAAGTGGGAAAAATCACCACACCTCAGTGAACAAATTTAACAGAGTAGACAGAAATTTCTCCTCCTCAATAACGTTGGAATGCTCTAATTTTTCCTAGTAATCTTTCTTCTAACTTTTTTCTTTTAGTATTCTGATTTCTTTCTCACACCTGATAACCTTCTCACGTTGAGACCTACTGTTACAATCTCTAAAAAATATCTCTCCAGGCTGCTTTTTCAGCATCCATGTCTCTCTTCTTCCGCACATGATTGGAAATGGCAGGATCATTTTTAGTCAATGTCTGAAAATCTAGTGCCCATGCCGATTAACAGGTAGTATCAAAGTGCCTTCTCTGCTATGGGAATGTAAATTGAATTTACTCTTAGAAAGTATTTTATTAAACTCTCTAAACATGTATTCACTCAAATTTTCTAAAATATATTCTGTATGATTGTGTGTGAGGAGTGTCATTGAGGGGTGATAAGGAGGGCTCTGGAGTTACACTCTTTGGGTTTGAGTCCTGACTCTGCTACTGAACAATATATGTGGCAGGTGCAAAGGCCAAGCCTCTTCTACGTCTGTTGTTAGGGTTTCTATCGAGTGTGTCCCCCTGAAACCTCGTGTGCTCAAAGGCAGGACTCTATGAAGGCAACTGGATCATGGTGGGGCTGTACTCACCGGTGGATTCAGTCACCAGAGAACTCACCGGTAGAGCAGGGAGTGATGCTGGAAGGCGGAGCCTGGTAGGAAGAGGCACTTCACCCGGGCATGACTGGGAAGGGTTTATTTCCCTCCCCAGGTCCTTCCTTCAGTCTCTGCTTCGTGGCTGCCATGGTATGGATAGATTTCCTCTGCCCAGGCATTTCCGCCACGCCACCAACTATGGAGGATTGAGACCTCTAAAACTGAACCAAAATAAACCTCTCTTCCTTTTAGGGTGGAAGTTCAGTATTTTGCCCCAGTGACAAGGAAGATGATGGAGGCATGTGTCAAGTATGAATGACAGTTCCCACTGTGTAATATTGTTAACTAAAAGTGAGTTAGCATGGACAAATACACAGTGGCATACAGATAACCCTCAATAAATTTTAACAATTGCTATCTACTTTTAGTAATATTTAACAATTTATTTAGTATGTTAATAGCAACAGTCTCTTTGCAATGAGCGAAAAGTAACTTTTATATAATTTCTCATAGTTCATCTTTACATGTGAGGGGAAGGTTTTCCTGGTTCTTCAGAGATGTACAGCTTTCTGGTGAGCTATGGTACTTAGTCTGATAGGACAAGAAAAAGTAAAGACTCAAAGTATTAACAGCAATGTTCTGGGTAATAATCTTTTGGTAATTTTGTATTCTATTTTATAAAATAAACTCATTTCACATCCTTTCTACATACTTTGACAAGACACTAAATCTACTTACTACTGTGACATTGCTCTCCAGGAAAGTCTTCAGTGGATATTGCAGTGTAACAGCATTTATTTTTGTTATAAGATTTCATTGTTCATAAAATCTTTGCATACAGCTGTGTCTTCAAGAGCTCTACCTACTTTATCCTCCAGCAGATTTTTTTCTGTTTTAATATTTAGATCTTTGATCCATTTTGATTATAGTTTAGTGCATGATGAGAGGTAGTTTAGTGCACAGGTTTCATCTCAGCCTTTGGAAAGCCAGTTTTTCCAGCACCATTTACTGAAAAAGCTATCTTCCTTCCAGTGAAGGTGTTTGGCCCCTTTGTCAAAGATAAGATAGCTGAGAGTACTTGGAGTAGTTTCTACATCTGCTATTCTGTTCTGTTGCCAGTACCATGGTGTTTTTATCATGGTAGCTTTGAAGTACGACTTCAAATCAGGGATTGTGATCGCCTTGTCTTGCCTTTGTTGCCCAGAATTGCTTTTGCTATTCTAAATCTCTTCTGGTTAAAAAATGAATTTTAATATTGTTTTCTCTAGTTTTGTGGAGTATGTTTTTGGCATTTTGGCTGAGATTGCATTAAATCTGTGTAACAGTTTTGGAAGTATGGCCATTTTCACTATATTGGTTTATTGGGCAACTTAGTGACTTAGCAAGACCCTATCTCTAAATTAAAAAAAATAAATAAAAATAAACAATGTGGGTTGTAGCTTGGGGCAAAAGGGCCTGCTTTCAGTCACCCCTACTACCAAAAAAAGACCTTACTGATTTTTTGCTTTCGTCCCTAATGGTAAGCTCTTAGAAAGAGACCACGATATGAGTGTGTATATGTGTGTGTATGTGCATGTGTGTGCATGTGTGTGTTTCACACATGTGAATGTTTCTATATAGATAAAATTGAACAGAGAGGATAGAATGTCATGAGAGTGCTGGCATGATATTTCCTTCTTTTTATTATTCTATTTTCTTAAATAAGGCGCAGTTTTACCTGATTTAGAAAGGGAGAAAAGGTTGGGGAAGAGGGCTTCATGACAGATATTTGTAATGGAGTTCTTATATGCAACTGTTCACTTCTACTTCCTCTTAATTCTCCAAGGCCCAGGAGAAAAGCAATATCATGCAATTTTCTACCTAATTTTTTATTTCCTTCACTTTTATGATGTGTGACTAGAAAATCTGAGATCTGCTAGTTTGTAGGCTAAGAGCTGTTGGAGAATAAACTCAGTTTCAGGAGAAAGTCTTCAGGAAGGTACAAAGGTTATGTTCTTCCTCTTGAATCTGATTTCCTAAAATTCTTAGGAGATGGAAGGTTTAGCCTTTATCACACATTTCACTATTCAGAGGCTAATTAAAATATCGAATACAAGACAACCCACTGGGAACTGATTTTGTTACAAAGGGTTATTTGTTCCTATGAATATAAATAAAAAGTATATACCAATTAAGCTGAACCCATTCTCTCTAGAGAAATTCTACCTGTTCATAGAATAGCCAAATCAGACTTGTATACTTCTAACAGGTAACTTCTAATTGTTGGTTTAAAACAGCAGTTCTGTCTTTGAAAGCTTTTTAGTCAAGTACTGTAGCACCTTTTGATTTTTTGATGTGACTTTCTCTTTGTCCTCCCCTCACCATTAATAACTATTTTCTGGATACTAACCTCAGAAATGGTTTGCTTTTTTGGCAAAACTTTTTTTTTTTTTTGGCATTCTCACTGTCACTACTTTTGGTAGGATGATGTAGTATGAAAGAAACCAAATCCTTAATTACATATAAATTCAAATCAACATTTAGCTAAATATCAATGATGCAGCTCCAGGAAATTATGTAAAATTTCTGAATTTCAGTTCACTCTTCCGTGAAATGTGGATAATAATCAGCTCATAAGATTGTTAGGACAAAATGGGATAATGTGTGCAAATAATGATTGGTGTAAGATCTTTGAACTTTTCTGTTCCCTACTGAATTTAAAGCAATAGCAAGAAGCTCCTATTCTCTCTTGCCCATTTTGTAAATCATTTTCATGTTTGTCTTAAACACATCCTTTTTGTTTATTCATAATCAAGGACTTTACTGGATAAATTCTATACGACGTTCTTCAACATCTAACTTTGAGCATATTTAGAATGAAAAACAATTTTTGCCATTGAAGTCTACAAAATGAAGTAGGCTTGTGAAGATCCGAAGTACACACAAAAGGTAGCATGAATCAAAGCTTAAATATTTAGTGATTAAAGCAATATAAGTGAAATCACAACATGGTAGATTTTAAATACCAGTAAGTTTTATTTTTTTTAAATGAATATCTGGGTTGTAAAAAAATTACTTTTGAGAGTTTTCCATGAGAAAAATATAGATATTTTAAAACTGGATCTCCCAATTCTTTTGCCTTTATGCTAACATTTCTCATTGATTTCTGTCACTCTACAAAAATAAAGAATTCTAATAAAAAAATAAAATAAATAAAGAATTCTAAAGCTTAGTGTAAAAATTCATTCTGAAATCCAAGTGTAATTTCACCATAGCTTGGGAGTCATCTAGTTCTTGAAGTGAACCTGAAAGGAACTGCTGATGTAGCATCCTTTTTGATCAAGACATTCTCTTGATGAGAACTATACTGGCTGTACAATAAAGTAAAAACTTACTTGATCAGAAGAAAAATGAATACTTTGTCTGGAAAGAAATTGAATTCAGCGATATTTCCAAATTCTACTTGTGTTTACTAAAATCCAGTATCGCTTTCCTGCCTTTGCTTTTGCTGTGCTGCCCTCCTGAATGCTTCACCCCAGTTGAAAGTATGTGACTTGTCCTCATACCCTTAAGGGGTTTTATCTTACCCAAAATTTTCTCAGTCTTCTCTTCTATTTCTTTGAATGTATCATATATAATTATTTTAACAATATTACCTGATTGCTTCCTTACCTGGATCATCTGTGCCTCTGTTTTTTGCTACTTTGTTCTTTAATCTTGTGTCTTATTTTCTGTATCTGTTCATTTTTAACTGCATCCTAGGCATTGTTTACCAAACATTCTAGAGGGAATCTGAGGTTATAGAAAATATTGTTTTCTTTCAAAGGGATTTGTTTTGCATCTGGCCAGCAGTTAAATTAACTAGACACTAACGATTACTGATTAACCCAATCCAATTCAGTCCAATCCAATCCATTCGAGGACTCAAAGTACATTTATTCCCTATAAGGGAAGGCTGTTTGTTATTTACTCTTTAGCCCAGCCCTTCAGAGTTCCAACTTTTAGCCTCAATAGTTTCTAAGACCTCTCAGTTTTAGAAGTGTCTAGATTACACTTTTATTCCCCTACAACTACAAACTAGTCAAAAGCTATACTCAACTTCATGTCTTTTGTCTACCTCTTTCATCATTACTATCTGGTCTATCATCAGAGAAATGCAGCTTTTT
Source organism: Hystrix cristata (assembly GCA_004026905.1). Classification (NCBI taxonomy): domain Eukaryota; kingdom Metazoa; phylum Chordata; class Mammalia; order Rodentia; family Hystricidae; genus Hystrix; species Hystrix cristata. Next base: position 101,904 of record PVJO010003839.1, read on the forward strand.
TTTATCAAATTTACTTCTATGGGTTTCTTTTTTTTGTACCCCTAACTCTTGATCCCATGACTCCAGATTGCCTTATTAACTTTCCAAAGCCTTTCACAGATGATTTTTATATTTGCTCAATTTATTTGGTTGTGATTGCTGTGATTGTTGGCCTAAATTATCTGGGAGCCATTAATGAAAATCCTTAATCGAAGTTAGTATTGCTTAAGTCAAAATTTATCAAATATCAATTGACCATTCATCTGTACATCTACTTATATCTTTTTTATTGATTTATATAATTATCTTCATAATGATAGCACACTCTATTACTGTATGTCTTTTTAATTTATTATTTTTTCAGTATAATTTTAGCTCTCCTAGTTTTTTTTGCCCTACAATATGAATTTTAGAATCTGTATGACAGTTACTACAAAAAAAAATTCTTCTAGGATTTTAATCAGGATTGTTTTGAATATATAGAATATTTTTAGGGAACTTAGCATCATTAGAGTTTTGTGATTCATGAGTACCTTTCTACATAAGTAAATCTTACTTTCTCTCAGAAATATTTTGTAGCTTTTGGTGTATAGATCTTGCATATGTTTTCTTATTTTTATTTATAAGGATTTAATATGTTGATGAATTTTAAATAATATGTTTTATAAAATCTAATTTTCATTTGCTGCTCTGTGTAGAAATATAGTGTTGTGGTTTAGATCTAAAGTGTTCTTCCAAAATTCTTATGTGCTCAGAGGTGGGCCTTTTAGAGGTAATTTGACCACAAGGGCTCTTTCCTTTTCTGTATGCTTACTGGTTGCCATGAAGTAAGCAGCTTTCCTCTACCATAACCTTCCACCATGACATTTCTGTCTTGGACCAGCTGACCATGGACTGAAACCTCTGAAACCATGAGCACAAATAAATCTTTCTTCCTTTTAGTTATTATTCTCAGGTATTTTGTCATAGTGATGCAAAACTGACTAACATATTTTTATGTGCTCACTTTGTATACTGCTGCCCTCCTAAATTGTCTAATTCATCACAATATCCTCTTTTGTAAATATTTTAGGATTTTATAAAACATGGATAATTATGTTATATACTAACAAAGATAGCTATATTTCCTCCTTTACAATTTTTTTCTTTCTCTTGTCTTACGGAATGGATTTGGAAATTTTCTATGATGCTGAAGATAACTGATTGGTAGAGTGTGATCTCCAGAAGATAATGGAAGAAATGCTCCTTCCATATACTAGAATAATTCAATCTTTCACCTTTAAATATTGCTAGTTTTAAGGTTTTTATAGATGGTCTTTACCAGTTTAATAAAGTTCTCTTCTATTTTTAGTTCCTATCTTGAAGGGACATTGAATTTTATGAAATTCTTTTTGCATCTCTTTGGATAATCACGTGGTTTTAATTTTTAGTCTTTTAATATGTCACTATGCTGATTAAGTTTCAAATATTAAAAAAGCTTTCTTTTCTAGGATAAAACTTATTTGGTTATGATAATTTATTAATTTTATAAATTACTATATTTAATTCACTGAAAAATTTATTCCTGTCTACAGTCACAAAAGTTTTGGTATATAGGTTTTTTTCTTCAGTGTCTAATATCTTTGTCTAATTTTGGGATCAATGTAGTGTTAGCCAGATAAAATTGTTTAGAAAATGTTTTCTCCCTTTTTTATTTTCTGAAGGAATGTGTGTAGAGTGAATATCATCCATGACATGTACTGTAGAATTCACCAACAATATGACTTAAGCCTGTAACTGTTTTTGCATGAAGTTTTAAAGCTGTGAATTTAATATGTCTAGTATGAAACCAATCAGATTATTTATTCCTTTTGGAATAAAACTTGGTAGTTTCTGTCTTTGAAGTATTTTTTCTATTACTTATAAATTACCTGGTTTTTTGGCATAATGATGAGTTGTTCACATTTTTCCTTGTTATTCTTTTAATGGCTACAGAATCTGTGGCATTGTCTAATTGTTCATTCCTGATTATTTCTGTCTTCTTGATTCTTTTCTTTTTTCTTTTCTTTTCTTTCTTTCTTTTGTTAATTCTATTTTTTCTTCTTCTTCTTTCCCTTGGTGCTGGGGATTGAACTCAGGGCCTTGCACTTGCTAGGCAAGCACTCTACCACTGAGCTAAATTCCCAACCCTTTGATTTTCTTTTTTCCCTGATTTTCTGACCAACAATTTGTCATTTTACTGATCAGTTCAAAGAATAAACTGCGTATTTCTTTGATATTTTGGTACTGTTGTTTCTAATTTGACTGATTTTTCTCCTTATCTTTGTTATGTTTTCTCTGTTTATTTGGGGTTTTATTTCCTTTTACTTTACTATATGCTTAGGGTAAAAACCTACGAAGATTTAGGCTGGTTTTCCTAGAATATAAGTATTTAAAGCATTAAAATTTCCTCTAAGTTCTGCTTTAACTGTTCCTTACAAGTTGTGATATACTCTATTTGCATCATTATAAAATTCAAAACATTTCCTGATTTTCTCTGTGCCTTCTGTTTTACTTACAGATTATTTAGAAGTATGTTCTTTAATTTCAAAATAGTTTTGTATTTTCCAGACATCTTTCTGTTATGGATTTTAGTTCAATATCTCTTAATTCATTGAGATTTATTTTATACTCAGTATAAGGTAGAATTAACTGATTGTTTATACTTAAAAATAATGTATGGATTGTTATTTAAATGTAAATTAGGTCAAAATGGTTGATGGTGCTGCTTGGGTGTTTTATAAACTTACTGGTTTTCTGAAGATTTATTCTATAAATTACTTAGTAAGGCTACTGGCTTTGTGCAGGACCCTCCTTTCTGTGGTATAGCCTGGAAATTTTCTTCATAGTAAATTGGGATGCTTGTAGTATAAATTACTTTCCTTTCACTATCACCAGAAATTGTCCCCTTATGCTTTTTGGCAATATTGGAAATAATTTCATACAGTTTTCCAGTCCATGTTTAACATGGATAGGTAAATCTAGTCATTGTTAACTCATTTTAGCTCAAATATAAAGATCTTTCTTTTTACGTAGTCCTCATATCATGAAATTTTATGATCTTCTTACCTAGATTTAATATCTTGTACTTACTTTCCAAAACTGGCCTATATCTCTTCTTCTTTTTCATTTATTCTTTTCTTCTGGCTCTTCAGGGTAATTTTCTGGTTTTTTTCTTAGCATTTTTCATTTAAAAGTAGCATACAAAAAAAAGTAGCATACATTATTTTCAAGAAAATTCCAGTTGTACAGAAAAATTGAGGAGAAAATGCAGAGTTTATATATTTTCATATTATATATTTATATTATGAAACGGATGCATTTATTATTATTAGCTGAATACCATAGATTATACTAAGTTTCACTCTGTGATTGAGGCAGGAATGTATGGAAGCTGTGTAAAATGTAGATGAATGAATTTATGGGTTAGATAAATTAAATCTTTTTTCTGAGAAAAAATATCATAATGAATATTTGGTACATTACAAGATGAATGGAAGGGAGTTAAATAGTTGAAACTGATACCTTAGATTTTTTTTTTATGAAGAGGTATGTAAGAGAATTTTCTGGGAAACACACACGTACTAAGGAAAAAAATAAAAACACATTTTGAATCAAAGGTATACATATATTATTTATTTTCATACTTGTAATTCTTGTTGAGTAAACAACAGTTTTTACATCATTGTTCACTTCAATGCATTTTTTTTGTTTGTTTTTTGTGGTGCCGGGGATCGAACTCAGGGCTTTGTGCTTGCAACGCAAGCACTCTAATCACTGAGCTAAATCCCCAGCCCCACTTCAATGCATTTTTAAGTGCAATTGAAAAACCAACAAACAAACCTCTGCCTACATACACCACTGAGGCCAAAAATTCGAATAGAGCATTGATGTGAACTGCTCGTGTCTTACTCCCACAGGAATGTCCCTAACGGTGAGTAATTCTGGATCTAATTCTCAGGTACCTAGGGGAGCCTGTAAAGTTTAGGTGAGTTTCAAATTGCATTCTCAGCCAGCAAGAGGGAAGTGTGTCTTCCTGAAAAATGGCTGGGCTTTTTCTGGGTATCTGCAGGGCTCAATTTTGCAATTTTTAAAATTTTGTTCCATAGCATATTGGAAAGCTAGCTTGACAACTATTCAAACTGAGTTTCTAGGGAAGACATGATGATTCTACACTTTGTTTTTCTCAAATACATGTAAGAGTCAACTTATGACTTTACAAAGAACATACACTCTTTCTATGAGTCTACAATTTCATATGAGTGTATACATGGTGAAAATATCATAGGTAAAATATAACCCCCTGCACTGGGAGAATCCAGAAAATACATCCTTCGCTAATCCTTAATAGACCCATATCAAGACAGCCTGGTCTAGATTTGTGTTTATCCACCATTATCCCACACCCTTAAAATCCATTCCCATGTTCTTCTTCAGACCCCTGTTTGTATAAATTAGAAAGCGCTAGAAGTTCTTTTGGAGTGTAGCAGACCTCCTCATGGGTCCTGCTGTGTATCTCACCTTCAGGATCCTTCTGAGATTTGAGTCTAGTTATGGCACTAGAGGCAAAAGTGGGTGGTGAGGGCAAGCCCTGTGGTGAGATTGTCTTGTTACATAACAGTGCAAGTACAGTCATTAAAGCTTCCATAGGAGCACAGGATTAGCTTCTTCAGGTACAAGAGGAGAGGCTGATACCACAGAGGTTGGGGCTGGGGACTCCTCTGCCAATAGCAGTGAAGAAATCTTGCCCTTTGACAGAATAATTTCATTGGAATTAGGGAGTTCAGTGTCCCTGGCCTTCTCAGGTTCCTCCCAAACATCTGTGTCCCAAGTTAGGAGAGCCCAGTATTTTCCAGTCAGCAGCCTCACTTTCCCTTCAGATACTCTTCTAGAGTGAGTGTAACTTGCACTGTAATTCAGCCTATTGAATTATGAGAGCGTGTATTTGGTTTTTAGAATATTTATCCCTATGGATAAAAGAGAGAAGATTTTCCTTCAGGACAAATTTAGAAAACTTTGAATCTTTATATGTGTCTGGAGCTGGGAATTTGAATCTTTGAGTTCCTTATTTTCCCGTATTAATTTGTCTTCACATTTTGAAGACTTTAGATTGTTACACAGGTCTGGAGTTCACGGTTTTCTCTCTGCTTCCTGTCCACCATGATGTGAACAGCTTTTCCATGCTAGTCCCCTCTGCCGTCCTGTTTATGGCCTGATGAGCTGAAGGATGCAGTAACAGTCAAAGGTCAGACACCTGGAAGCTCACTGTAGTCATCCATGTGAGTCTGTGCTGAAAGGCCAAAAAGTCTGCATTGGAAGACTGCAGAATCTCTACTGAAAAGCTAAAGAGTTTATGCTGGGAGGCTAAAAGACCTGGAGACCAGCATCCAAAGGAAATGGCAAAGACTGCTGCTCCTCTGAAGAAATGAGAACACTTTCTTCTTCTTTTTTTTTTTTTTAATTCTGTCCAAATTACAAGCATATTGGTTGGTGTCACCCACATCCAGGGTGGGTCTCCCCCCCTCTATTTTGCTGGTCTACATGTTATTCATCCACAGACACACCCAGAATGTACTAATCTGCTAGGTGGTTCTTACTCAAGTCAAGGTGACATGTCACAATCAATGATCATCACACATGAGAGCTACCTATGAAGCATTTTGTTCATTATTGACCAAAACGATTTAAAGTCAATAGGGATTATCTCCCTTGAAAGGAATGTGGGGACATCAAGGTGGACATTGCTAAATTCAAAGGAAATAATACAACTAAAATAAACATGTTCTTTTCTGTTTGTTAAAACTTTGCATGAATGCTAAAATGTTTATGTGATGGTTTATGTCTAGATGTTCCCCCAAAGCCTCATATGGTAAGAGATAGCTGGATCTAAAATATGTGATTACTAAATTGATTCATTGATCGGTTTGGCATTGTTCTGCTGGGATCAAAAGAATGTGAGACTGAAATTGGGGGCAAAAATGCAGACCGCCCTGGGGGCAAGTAGCCTAGATAAAAATATAAGAAGAGGCTAAACTAGCTGCTTGTTTGCATTGCTTATTTGCATACATTCCTTGCATTTTCCTCACTTTACATTGCGGCCAGCCAGCCGCCAGTCTGACACGCGCCCGCCCTGCCTCAAATCCAACAGACTATAAACTAAAACCTCTGCAGACTGTGAGCTAATAAACCTTTCTTCCCTTAACTTTGAGTGTCGAATATTCTGTCCCAACAACGAGAAAAAAAGTAACTAAAACAGAATTTGGTACCGGGAGTGGGGTCGTTGCTGGGACTATACTTGACCATGTGGTTTAGCAGCCTTTGGAGTTGGATTGCGGAAAAGAGAAAAATTAGGACAACTTTAAAAATGAAGAAATTTGCTAATACAGACCAGGCTCAGGAGGTTTCTACTGGGAAGAAAGACTGCATTGGCTGTTGGACTCCAGACCATGTATGTTATGGCTTGGCAGAAAGTTTGTCTGCATTTTGCTTGTGTCCAGAGACTTTGCCTGAGACTGAGATTAAGGGCGACGGACTAATTAATCTTGCAAAAGAAATTTCAAGACAGTCTAATGTTGAGGCGATGGCATAGCTATTGTTGGGGGCTTTTAGCCAGATTTATATTGAAAACCAAGAGCAAACAGCCCAACAAAATGATTCAAAATGTTGTGAGTTTGCACATAAAGGAAGCGCCAATAAAATTGTGGCCTACAAAGATGGAATGAAAGAGAGATTCATTGCTGAAGAAACCAGCAAGGAAAAGCTGGGTATTTCAAAAGATGAAAGAAAAGATGGCCCAAGGGCATCACAGGAAACAGCAGGACTCCAACATTTGCAGCCTCGAAATTGGAAAGATGAAAGATTTTGCTTTGAGAAGAATGCCCCAGAGCACCACGTTCCAAAATGGCGGCGGCCTAAGGAAGTTGTTCCTCAGGATTTAATTCAGAGCACTCAGCAATCCAGGCACATGACCACCACAGACAAGCAAGAAAGAAGCCTGGTTTCTGCTCCAGCTGGCGACAGACCCTGGCGTCATCCTCGTGACCCTGGTTTTAAGTTTATGCAAAATGCAAGAGTTATGGAGTCAAGAAGGCTTCCACCCAGATTTCAGAAGAAGGCCTAGGAGGCCAGGCAATGTGCCCCTGAGAGGGCAATATGTAAAGCTATGAAGGTGAAACCGAAGGTGCACTGGAGACCCCAAAAGTTTGGAGAAGCCAAGAATGTGGATCGCCTGAGGAAAACTGCATCGAGGGAACAAAACCAGCCCAAGAGAGAAGCCATGGGAGCTGCTACCACTGGAAATGCCGTAGGGACGAAATCACCCAAGCCCCTTGGAATTCAGACTTCACCACAGATTGCTGCACATGGAACTACAGGACCTAATGTTTGCCCTGCGGGATTTCAGAATTGCCTTGGTCCCGTTCCTTTGTATCCCCCTATTTGTATCTTTTGGGATGGTAATGCTTATCTTGTGCCATTGTATGTTGGAAGTATTTAACTTTCTTTTCATTTGTACAGGAGCTTACAACTAAGAGTTTGCCTTAAATCTCAGAGGAGATTTTGGATTTGGACTTTTCAGCAATGCTGAAACTGTTAGGACTTTGGCGACTCTTGGAGATGGACTAAATGCCTTTTGCATAATGGCTATGCATGAGTCTTTGGGGGTCCAAGGGCGGAATGTGATCGTTTATGTCTAGATGTTCCCCCAAAGCCTCATATGGTAAGAGATAGCTGGATCTAAAATATGTGATTACTAAATTGATTCATTGATCGGTTTGGCATTGTTCTGCTGGGATCAAAAGGATATGAGACTGAAATTGGGGGCAAAAATGCAGACTGCCCTGGGGGCAAGTAGCCTAGATAAAAATATAAGAAGAGGCTAAACTAGCTGCTTGTTTGCATTGCTTATTTGCATACATTCCTTGCATTTTCCTCACTTTACATTGCGCCGGCCAGCCGCCAGTCTGACACGCGCCCGCCCTGCCTCGAATCCAACGGACTATAAACTAAAACCTCTGCAGACTATGAGCTAATAAACCTTTCTTCCCCTAACTTTGGGTGTCGAGTATTCTGTCCCAACAACGAGAAAAAAGTAACTAAAACAGTTTACAAAGTTTTAAATGTCTCTATCATTTTCAAGAAGCAAGCTTTTATTTGTTTTCTTTCCATTTGGTGAGTGTTATTCCCTCAATTTAGAATTGATTTAAATAAGTTGACTAACTGGGAAAAGCAATGCTCACTCTTTAGATTAAGAAATTATAATTTAGTATTTCCATGGATAATGAATATTCTTGAAATCTGCACTGGTTTCAGGACAAATCAAATTAAAGCCTGGGCTAGTTGACAGTTCCTAATTTGCAACCTGAATGTTTCTTCATGATTTATATCTTCCTGAAGGTAAATATCCTATTTTATACAAAAAATAGTTATAATTGTTTATATAATGAAGAATATTCTTACTGCTACAATTAATCATTTATATATACTCTTTTTCAAAGCAGTAACTTAAACGAGTGTTTTATTATTCCACACACTTATATTTTGTAACTTTTGTAAATAAGTTGTGTCTATAGATGTACCATCTTCGTTTGCTATGATAGTAGTCCATATAATTCATAAATTAGTGTGACAGTGTTTGATGTTTGGTTAGTCAACTAAGTAGAGACAAAAGTTTCCACAGAAGCAGGAGATTTACATCTTATATACATTTCTGGTAGAAGTATCAGATACCTAACAAGGAAGGGAGTAAATGAGAGTTCAGAATGATTCAAGAGAAACAAGAGGTCTGAGAAGGTAAAAGTTTCCTTTCACAGGTATCTGCCAATTCAGAAAATTTACACGAAAAACTGAAAACCTTATCAGAACTTTCAACACTCTGGAACTGGCAAAAAAAAAAAAAATAGAATTTGTCCTGTTTCTTCATGATTTATGTCTTCCCAAAGGTAAATATCCTATTTTATACATAAAATAGTTATAATTATTTATACTATAAAGAATATGCTTCATTATATAATGAAGAACATATATAAAAAGGAAAGTCTTACCTCCTCAGACCTCTTGTCACTCTTCAATCATTCTGGACTCTGATTTACTCCCTTTCTTGTTAGGTATCTGATAGTTTTACCAGAAATGTATTTAGATAAAAATCTCCTGCTTCTGTGTAAACTTTTGTTTCTACTTAGTTCACTAACTTCAAACATCAAACACTCTCACACTAAAATAGAGATGTCCACAGAGTTTGTCAGGAAGAGGTACCTTTGTAAAACTTTCTCATTTTGAGTTGGAGGGCGAGATAGTGTCACTTTAGGAAGACTGACAAGTAGCCTTTGTAGATTTAATTCTGTTAAGGACTTTCAGATAATAAAAGCATTCTGGATTATCTAGGTGGGCCATGAATCTAATGGCATGTGTCCTTACAAGAGACACACAGAGAAAGGAAAGACACAAAAGGAGAGCAGGAAGCCGTGTGTGGTGGTGCACACCTGCAATCCTAGCACTCGAGAGGCTGAGGCAGAACAATTACCACGAGTTTAAGGAGTTTAAGGGCAGAATGTGCGACATAGTGAGTTCGAGTCCAGCCTGAAGTACACAAGATGCTGTCTCAAAAACTAAAACACACAGAGAGAGAGACAGACAGACAGACAGAGAGACAGAGAGAGAGAGAGGTGACCTGAGAGGCAGAAACTAGACCAATGTGACTCCAAGCTACAGAATGCCCAGAGCTCGCAGAAGCCGCAAGAGGCAAAGGAAAGATTGTTTTCTAAAACTGGTGGAAGAAGCAGTACTGACCCCACTCTGATTTCAGACTGCTGGCTTCTACAACTCTGAAAGAATAAATTCCTGTTGTTTTAAGCTGCAAATGTTGTAGTAATTTATTAGGTCAGCCCTGGGCAACTAATTCAAAATCTCATAAGTAGAATTACTACTCTTTAAAATGATTTTTCCTCTTCTTTAAAATTGTGATGAAGTACACAATTTAAAATATATAATCTTAACCATTTTTACGTATACAGTTCTGTGATATTAAGTCCATTCATGTGGTGTTGTCATCTCTATTATCCATTCACAGAAACTTTTCTTCCTACAAAACTGAACTTTCTACCCATTAAACACTAATTCCCCATTTCTCCCAACCTTAGTTTCCAGAAACCACAATTCTATCTTCTAAATTCTAAGAATTTGACAACATTTGGTATTTCACATATGATGAATCACATAGTATTTGTTTTAGGTGACGGGCTTCTTTCACTGAGCATAATATCATCAGAGTTGTAACATGTGTCAGAATTGCGTTACCTTTTAGTATTACATAATAACCCACTACGTACATACATCCTGCTTCTTTTACCTGACAATCCTGTAACAAATATTTGTGTTACTTCCATCTTTTGACTATTGTGAGTAATACTGCTCTAAATATTGGTGTACAAATAGTTCTTCAAGTTGCTGCTCTTAGTTTTTTTTTTTATATATACCCACAAATAGAACTGTTTAATTATTTTGAGGAAAAGCTATTAGAAGTGGTATCATTTTATATTGTCAGCAAAAATGTACAAAAGATCCAGTTTCTCTATAATTTCTTCACTACTTGTTATTGTCTTTATTTTTAAATTTTATTAATTTATAATTTTATTTTAAATTTATACTTTTATTTTTACTTTCAAATTTTATAACTTAGTTCACAGGGATCTTGATCGCCTTTCCCTCTCACAAGATGATACACTGGTCCACTATATTGATGATATTATGTTGATTGGGCCAGGTGAGCAGAAGTAGCAACTACCCTGGATTTGTAAATAAAACACTTGAGAGCCAGAGGACAGGAAATAAATCCAACTAAAATTCAAGGCCCTTCAACCTCAGTGAAATTTCTAGAAGTCCAGTGATGTAGGGCATGTAGAGATATTCCTTCTAAGGTAAAAGATAAATTGTTGCATGTGGCTTCCCCTAAAACCAAAAAGGAGCCACAACATCTAGCAGTGAGAGAAAATCGTCAGAGTGGGCAGAATTTTGGGTAGTGCACATGGTGGTACATTTTGCTTGGCAGGAGAAATGGACAGATGTGCAACTGTATACTGATTCATGGCTGTAGCCAATTGTCTGGTGGAATCGTCAGGAAGGAACATGACTGGAAAATTGGTAACAAAGATGTTTGGGGAAGAGGTATGTGGATTGACCTCTCCATATGGGAAAAGGATGTAAAAAATATTTGCATCACACATGAGCACTCACCAAAAGGTGACCTCAGAGGAAGAGGGCTTTAACAATCAAGCGGATAAGTTGACCCATTCTGGAGAAGTGGCCAATCTCTTTGTTCAGCCACCCCCGTCGTTGCCTAATGGGCTCATGAACAGACTGGTCATGGTGGCAGGGATGGAGGTTATGCGTGGGCTCAGCAATACGGACTTCCACTCACCAAAGCTGATCTAACTATGGCCACTGTTGAATGCTCAATATGCCAGCAGCAGAGACCAACACCAAGTCCCCGATATGGTACCATTCCTCTAAGCAATCAGCCTGCAACCTGGTGGCAGGTGGATTATACTGGTCCGCTTCCACCATGGAAAGGACAGCATTTTGTCCTCATTGGCACAGACACTTATTCTGGATATGGATTTGCCTTCTCTGCATGCAATGCTTCTGCTGAAACTACCATCTGTGGACTCACAGAATACTTTATCCACCATCATGGAATTTTACATAACATTTCCTCTGACCAAGGAACACATTTCATGGCCAAAGAAGTGAGGCATTGGGCTAATGCTCATGGAATTCACTGGTCTTACCATGCCCCTCACCATCCAGAAGTGGCTGGACTATAGAAAGATGAAAAGGTCTTTTGAAGACATAGTTACAGTGCCAATTAGGTGGCAGGAGCTTGCAGGGCTGGAGTAAGGTTCTTCAGAGGGCTGTATATACTCTGAATCAACACCCACTATGTGGTACAGTGTCTCCTACAGCCAGGATTCACAGGTCCAGGAACCAGGGTGGAAGTAGGAATGGTACCACTCACTATTATCCCTAATAATCCACTAGCAAGGTTTTTGCTTCTCGTTCCCACAGCTTTGTGTTCTGCTGGCTTGAAAGTCTTAGTTCCAGAGGGGAAAAGGCTTGTACCAGGAAGTACAATAATGGTACCATTAAATTGGAAGCCGAGACTCTCCCTGATCATTTTGGTCTCCTCATGCCTCTGACGGAACAAAATAAAAATGGAGTTACAGTGTTGGCAGGGAAACTACAACAACCCAATCCAGGTGTAATGATAAATGACTCAGAACCTTCAGAATGAGGGTAGAGGTTGTCCCGCCAAGGAAAGAACTAAGACCTGCTGAGATGCTTGCTGAAGGCCACGGGAATACAGAGTGGGGAGCAGAGGAAGGTAGTTACAAATACCAACTACGACCCCATGATGAGCTACAGAAAGAAGGATTGTAATCTTAATAGCTCTCTCAATATGATTTCAATGTAGTAGTATGATGTTGCTATATATAACACTGGTTTTTAAGTCTTGCTAAATCATGGGCATAAATGGAAACCAAAGGAGTTTTAAAACTTGAAGCCATATTTTTTAATATGGATGCACTGTATTGGTATACTGCACTTTGTAAACAAATTACTAATTTTTTTTTTTACTTGTGGGTGTGATTTTTCTTTTTACTTTCTTTAGTATTCTAATTGTTGTTTAGGATTAAATGCATTTTTTAAGATTTTGGAATAAAGTCATTTTGCAGTTTTTGACACTTGTTTGTAAGTAGCTTATTTAGTCAAGGCACTGTGGTTTTAATTTTGAGAACCCTTTCAATATTTCTGGTGTGGAAATGAGTGCAATAAAAAATTGTACACATATAATTATTATATTAATGTAAATCTGAATAGATCAAGATATTTTGATTTTTTTATAAATCTGCCACTGGAGACTATAGTTTGAAGAAATGTGTCTGGTTATCAAGTTGACTAGGGGTAGATTATGGTGGATCAATTAATGATCAGTTTAAATGGGAACACCCAATCAGACTGAGTCAGTGTGTTTCTGGGCGTGGAAGACCCACCTGAAGATTATTACCAGAATAGCCTAATGAGAGAGAGGGAGAGGAAGGCCGCACAATGCTGATTTCCCAGGAGAAGCTTTGTTGTGGCTGGTTTTCCTGATATAATTTCGGCTGTTCCTGTTGTCAGAGGAGGTCAGGTCCTTGCTGTCATTGGGGATGGCTGCTGTTCTCATGTGCAAGCTCTGGCTTTCCCCTAAGCATCGCTTTCTGGCTCCATTGCAGACTCCTCAGCCTTCTGGCACAGATCCTTCACCCCTTTGGTGCAGACTTTCTAGCTTCCACCACTGGCCCTTGGTGCTTCCTAGTGCAGATCTTTGATACGGACTCATGGAGGACCTTACTGTGGGCTCTAGGCCTTCGGCTGGACTCATGCAGGACATTGCCCTGTGATGCAAGGTGCCGGCTGGATTCTTCAGGTCTTGAGCATGTGGACAGACCTCTTGCATTATTTTCCATTTGGCTTTTTAGGTGAATATTATAAAATAACCCTATAAACTATGTGTCCTGTATTAAATCTATTCCCTGCAAACCACTGACTATAACAGGCCCCAGTTTCTCCATGTCTTCTTCAGTACTTGTTATCTTTTTTATTTTTAAATTCTATTTTTAAATAATTTTAATTAAAATATAATAACTCATATGATAATTGTACACATTTGTGAAGTATCACATCTCAGTAGATATATATAATGTGTAATGATCACATCAGAGTGATTGGCACATCATCACTTTAGACATATCAAACATTCAAAATTCTCACTATTGTTTTGAAATATTCAATTAACTGTCATGAATCATAGTCATCTTACTGCCCTAGAGAACTCTAAAGTTATTCTTTTCGTCTAACTGAACCCCTGTACTATTAACCATCTTCTCCATGCCTCTTACCTCCATTCCCTTTCTGGGCTTTAGTAATTCCTGTTATTTTTTCAAAGTTTTTGAAATAAACTTTTTAGCTTCCACATATCAGTAAGAATATGTAGTACTTGTTTTTCTGGGGCTTGACAATTGTCAATAGTGTGAAGTAAATGTGTGAGTGCATATGTCTCTTTGACGTACTGATTTCATTTCCTTTATGTTCATACCCAGTAGTGGAGTTCATGGATCAACTCGTATTTCTATTTCTATTAATTTGAAGAACTTTCATAGTGCCTTCCATAATGACTGCACTAACTTACATTCCCACTAACAATGTACGAGAGTTCCCCTGTGCCTCCTCACTGGCATTTGTCTTACGTTCTTTTGTTAATAATTATTGTAATTATGATGTGATGATACCACATTGTGGTTTCAATTTTCATTTCCTTGATGATTTTTATTAAGTTGCCAGGGTCAGATTTTCCATCCTAGCAATGGGAAAGCTGACCAAACATATGTTTGGTGAAACATTTTATAATTATCTGGTAGACTCATTTGGTCTACAGTGTTATTTGCCTCCCATGACAGTTAATCTTAATTTGCATGAACTTGATTGGTTTAAGAACTGCCTGAGGGATCGGTGAAGCACATCTGTGCATGTGTCTGGGTAGTTCATGGAGCTGTAACCTTGGATCTTATGTGTGGTCCTGGCCCCTTTTTTCTTGGTACTCTTTCCCTCCTCTGCTTCCCTCTTGCCATGAAAGAAGCTCTTCTCTTCCACACACACACTCGCCATGCGATTTCTGCCTTAGAGCCAGCAAAGCATGCGTGCAACTGCTCAAACCATGAGCCAAATTAAGTCTTTTCTTCTTTAAATTGTGTCAGATATTGTGTCCAGCGATGGGAAAGCCGACTAATACACCTCCAATGTTTCTTTGTAGATATTTTTTCCCCTGGATAATCTATTGATAAAAATGGAATGTTGAAGTTCTCTACTAATAATACATTGCAATTTATCTCTCCCTCAAGATCTACTAATATTTGCATAATATATTTAAGTGCTCCTATATTGTATGTGTATACAAAATTGCTGTTTTCTTGCTCAATCAACCCATTTGTCATTACATAGTCTCCTTCTTTGTCTTGCATTATAGCTTTTTAGTGACATTCCATTTTATCTGATCTAACTACTTCTGCTTTATTTCGTTGTCCATTTATGTAAAATATCTTTTTCTGTCACTTGACTTTTGGCCTCTCTGTTTTCTTATAATGAGTTTCACATATACAGCACACAGTTAGATATTCTTTTTTCCCCCATGGAGCCTGCTTTTTGATTGGATAACTCATTAACATTCAAGGTAATTATTGACAGACCAAGACTTACTACTGTTATTTTAGTCATTGTTTCCTTTTTTATTGACTTTTTCTGTTTTTCT